>WAAG01050820.1:125955-174488 GCA_013390105.1 Tichodroma muraria | reverse complement strand
AAATAATAATAATAATATAGCAATAGTAACAATAATAATAAATTTTTTTTTAAGTTTTTTTTGTATGTTTTTTTTTTTTTTTGCTGCCGAGAGGCCAGAGGAGAAAAGACCGATTTTTGAAACCCCCACCTGGAGTGGGATTGTGGCAGCAAGATTTCCCCAGGAATGCCAAGCAGGTGCGAATGCAGTGAATTCCAAGAAGTTTTCAATGTTAATTCCTGCTCAACAAAAACCACACACATAAACAGCGATCAATAGGCGCTAAATGAAAAAGAAGTAGCGAATCAATAACCCCAGACATTTTATTTTCCAGCTTCTGCAAACAATGGGAGGGATGATCAGCCTGTGATTACATGGAAGTCGCAGATATTGTTGCAGCACTTAAAAAGTTTGTGGGTGAGGTCTTCACCAGTGTCAGGGTGTGCAGAGCTGCTGGGTGGGAATATTAAACAGCAGGGAGGTTTGGTCTGGGTTTTCATGTCAAAATAAGGGAGAGTTAATTTTTGGTGTTGTTTATTTTGTGATTTGTTTGTTTGGTTGGTTGGTTGGTTGGTTGGTTGGTTTTGGGGCTTTTTTGTGTTTTGTTTTTTTTCTTTTCCCATGGTCTGATTTCTAGGGAAAAAAAATAAAAATAAAAATTCTCATTTCTGCTAGTGGAAAATTAGGCTTCATCTTGGTTTCTCTCTATTTCATGTAGGATGTAGATGATCCCTGAGGTCCCTTCCAGCCCAAACCCTTCAGTGATTCCATGATTTTACGGCCATCATTCTCTCCATAATAAAATCAAAGGTTTCAAGCGTCCGTTCTTTAATTGAGGCTTTGGTTGTGGAAATAAAAAGGGAGTGGATTTGGCTCTTAAACTCAAAAAATCCATGCTGGTGAGTCTGAAATGGGGAATCTCAAAATTCAGCTCCTTTGGGCAACATGACAGGGCCTGAACCCTTTTTAGGGAACAATTTATCTCTAAAATCTGATCGAAACCTTCCCTTTGTTTAAGCAATTACTTAAAATCAACAATTTTCCTTGAAAATTTTGTGTTTCAATAAACTGTTTCAGTAATATATTATTGTGCCTTTTTAAGTTTAATTTCTTTATACTTAAATTTGCCATTGATGACAATAGAAAATGCTCAAAATATTTGAAGTGCTTAATCACCTGCTAATTTCAACTTCTTGGCAGTGATAATAAAGTAAAATTGAACTGTCTTTGAAGCTGTTGCAAAAAGAAAATATGAAAAAAAAGAAAAATTAATGACTTCTAAAGTACCAGGATGTTATTTTACAAAGTTAATGAGCCTTTTGTGCTGGGAGATGAAATGGTTTGATATGAAACAGGAAGAAATCATGTAAAATTTAAATAAAAGGGGAAAAAATAATGTAAAGCAACTAATTGAAAAGATTGGGAAGCAATAATTATTTAAACCAGCACAAAAATCGACAAGGCCTTTCAGACTAGAGAATTTAGACACTAGAGCCATATAGAAAACATAAAACTCTGTGAATTCACACCCATGAATTCCAGCATCCTCACCTCACTCCAGGAACCGTAAATGGCATTTCCCTGACAGCGAAATCGATGCAGGCTCCAATGTCAAAATGCACCCTCAAAGCAGCACCTGAGCTCCCACCTCTTTTCCAGCACATGTCCGTGCACCCAGGGGATCCCAAAAAGGGGTTTTTCTGGGACATGAAGCACAATGAGGGAGATTCTTTTGTAGAGTGAGTCTAGCCTGTGGCAGGGAATGTTAAACAGAATTCCTGTCTCCAGGTTTGGGGTGGTGTAGGGTCCTTGGGAAACACAAGAGTGGCACTGGTGCCCGCTCAGAGCAAAGCTTCCAGGTGGGTTTGTGTCTGTCTGGTGGAGAGCTCCAACCCCCTCAAGTTCCCTAAATGTAATAGTGCATCTTCGGGGCATGAGGTTCCCTTTTTTCCTGGCCTAGCTGCACCAGGGGATGGCTGCTGTTCACTGATGTTGGGGAATGAGCTGAACCCCCTGGCACCCCACGGCGTGGAAACAAAATTCTTCAACCGTCCCTGCTCCCTCTCCAGGGAAGGCCATTCCAGAATCAGCCATGTCCTGCCCCAGCCTTGCAAGTCATTTACAGAAATCCAGCTTCTTATTTCCCAAAACCATGAAAACCTCCATGCTGTCTAAGGGGACACCTAATTATTATCGTTGTCTGACTCATCAGAGGCTCTCCAAATGCCTCTGGTTGTTCAGGGAAGCCTTAACATTTCCAGGCTGGACTAGCTCATCTCTGCATTTTGCTGTTAGAAATAGCAAAGATGTCACTTGTCTTAGAATATATGGTCTGCTGTTCCATCCCTAAAGGTGCTGTTATGCCAACAATAAATCTGTGAGGCACTGCAGGCAGAGTGTGGGATGTGATGTATTCAATATTCATCCTGCTGTGACCCAGAGGAGGATCAGGACACTTTACATCAGGAAATGTCTCTCTCTAATTTAACAGTTTCAAAATGATGGGCCAAAAATCCAGCCCAGGAGGTTGTGGTTGCATCTCTGATTGATTTGGAGGCAAGAAGGCAAAGGGCTGTGTAAAAATACAGATGATGCCTCATTTCCAAAATGCAGGTCAGACTGGCTTGGAATGTTTCCATTGTCCACAGCCTGACAGAATTCACTGCCATTCTGCTTTTTCCTTGTCTTTAATCCTGGCAATCCCCTTTGCTTCCACGGTGGGGCCAGGACCATCAGCAGAGCAAAGGACAGTCACAAAGGCCACCTCTCTGTGCAGGGATCTATTTGAAGGGAAGAAGCCACCAGGAATCAGGTCAAAGAGGTGCCATTTCCCTTTAGGAGCAGGAGGGACACAGAAAATTTAGATCAGCTTCCCATGAAGGATGACAGATGCTTGAAATAGTCAGAAGGTAATTCCTCATTGACAGAGGAGAGAATGGAGGGACCTGGGAGAGAGAGAGAGAAGAGGAAATTTCCTCCAGCCTGATGGAGACCCTGACCTGGCATCCACACCCGAAGGACAGCCTGAGGTGCATCTGATGGATGCTTAGGACAGAAATATGATACCAAAAATGAAAATAAAGTTTTCCCTCATTAAGATATTCTTGGCAACCTGCCTTGCACAGCAGCTCCAGAGGAGGCAGCACAATCCAGGAGCAGCCATAGGAGGAAAACGTGGGAGAGTTTTGTTGTGAAGAGACAATTATTTTATTTTATTGAGCAGTTTGGGCAGGTCTGTTCATTTCAACTTCCCAAAATCCTGTCTACATCTTTAATCCAGAAAGCGAAAGCTCTTTCTTAACATATTCATATCAAATAATGTTTAAATTTCAACGATGTCAGGAGATGCTTGTTGTACATCCCTACAGCAAGTACACAGAATTTAAAGTAATGATCTCTGAGTTTATCTTCATCACCCTTCTTGCCTCTGGTGTTCTGTTTAGATCAGATTATCTCATTTAAATAGCAATGGGTTATGAAAAAAAAAAACTAATCTGTTCCCTCGCTGTGTCACTGTGCATGCATTACTTTATTTTATTTTGTCCCCTAAGGCATTGCAAGAAAACCCTAAAGACCCTCGTTGAGACACATAAAAAAGCTCTGCTGGAAAATAAGGGTTGGAAGGAACATTATTCTTTCCATTATTTTTGCCTATAAAGAGAATATAGAGGGCAGTTTGATTTTTGAGTAATTGAATTGCCATTTTGGGGGGTAATAACGTCCAGCTTTTCTGCACAGCACATTTAATCCTGAGATTTAAAATTAATTTAGAGGTCAAAATCATTTTCACTCTACATGTCAGGTAGAATTGAGGTAGAAACAAGGAGGAATTGAGTGACCAATGCCATCCAACACCCTGAATTACCTTTCCATCCCCAGCCCACAAAACTGCTCTGCTCAGCATCGGGACTGGTTCCTCATC
This sequence comes from Tichodroma muraria, assembly GCA_013390105.1. Taxonomy (NCBI): domain Eukaryota; kingdom Metazoa; phylum Chordata; class Aves; order Passeriformes; family Sittidae; genus Tichodroma; species Tichodroma muraria. Next base: position 170,587 of record WAAG01050820.1, on the reverse strand, counting down.
TTCCCACTCATTTCTGTTATTCCTAAATTGATGTGAACCTTCCATGTGATAAATCAGAGAAGTTTTGCCATAAGTGCAGTTTGACTGTTACCATCAGGCGTATTTCAGAATGTCATGGAGTGAAAATCAGCGGAGCTCTGCTGAAATCAATGGAATTAATTTATACCCAGGTATAAATTAACTTATCCCAGTGAAGTCAGTGGGAGCTTTTGCTGTTCCTTTAATTGAGAGCAGGAGCAGGACAGAAGTGCTGTTGTGAGCTACTCTTGGTGCCTGGGAACATGGAACAGTTACATTTTTAGCCCTTTTTAAGTCTTTAAAACTTAAATGGTTAAATGGATCTAACTTTTAGATCAAAATGTTGATCAGTACTTTTTATCTCAGGTTTAAAGCCTGGGACTGGCCTTGTTAAGGATGATCCTCTGGCAAGAATGATGAAGATGACTAAAAGTCTCAAAAATAAAGAGGCCTGGGAGGAAAAAAAAAAAAAAAAAAAAGAAAGAAAGGAAAAGGGGGGGAAAGAAAATGTTCTTTTTGGAGATACAAGCCAGCTCCTCCAGCGATTCAGATTCCAGGACCACCAACTACTTCCCAAGAAATCAAGGAATTACAGGGGAATCGTGTGCACTGGAAGACTGGTACAAGTGCTTTACTCAGGGTAGTAAAGAAAGGAATGATCTGTGAGAGGTACCCAAGAGGGCTGAGTGGGGCAGTGGGGAATTAGAGGGAAGATTTGGGTCCTAAACGTGTGGTTGTTGAGATTAGTTCAGCAAAGCTGGGCTTAAATGAGCTATTGCTCACTTGATATATTTTATATATCACAATTTTTATATATTCCAAGATGTTTAGTCCTCAACATGCTGGTTGTTTGTTACTGAAATAACAACTTTGTATTGATTGAACAGAAAGTCTGATCTCGAGATTTACATTTTTTTTTTTTATCCTGAGGTTTACATTTCACATTTAGATAAAACAGCATCAAGTTTCATTTAAGTTGTATTTTTAAATGCTACTGAAGTCTGCCCTCTGCTCTGTTTCTTCACTTCAAACAGCTGCTGACTCATGCACTAGATAATTAATTTAAGTATCATTTGAGGTTACTTTAATATAATTTCCTTGTAAGTACATGAGTAATATCCTGGCTATTTAGAGTTCAATACATTAATTGGAGACAAAAGGCAGTTGTCATGGTTTCTATCACAGCCAAGTGTGAAGGGTCAGTCCATCCCCAAATTCATTATAGCCTCAAAGAGTTCAGTTCCCATTCAGTGCCAGTTTGGAGAGGAGGCTGTAATGAGCCACAGGAGTTAATCCCATTTTTATGGCTTTATGAAGCAGGATTGTCAAGTTATATGCTTTTAATTAGAAGAAAGGTTCAGAGAAGGAATGAACTCAGAATACCAAACCCTCACTGTGGACAATGCCCAGCCAGGCAGAAAAGAACATTTTACCTCACAATATGTTACAAACTGTTGATATTTTAATTAAGCACAAGGGATATTCAAGAAGGAGAATGGGGTGATGCATTCCTGCTTCCTCCAACCACGCTTTGTCCTCTGATCCCAGCCTGAGCAGTGCCAGGATGCCCAGGGTGGGGGGATGAGGGTCCATCATCACTCCAGCAGGAGGCAGGGAAGGAATGTTGCATTTGCTTTGGGCTTTAAGCAAGATTTTCTTCCACTTTTGTATATTTATATTGATAGTCCTTATGATTCTCACCCATTTTCGGAGTTCATAAATAAATACTTTAATTTGCCTTTCAGTTAACTGTGATTTAAAGACACTTCACTTGTATGGAAGCACGGGAAGGGTGTGATATGAAATGTGGAATCAAAACCATTAATTCAGTGCTCCCAAACTGGTCCGGTTTTCAATCCAGCTTCATTTGCTGATATTGTGGCCAAGAAATGTTTTCATGATGTTGTCACCCAAACAACAATTGTTTTTCTTTCTCACTGTTCCAGCTTAGCCTATTTTTTAAAGCTATTACTTGAATTCCAGCTTTCTTATGATCTTGAAAAGTGTTTTCCTGGTTAAAAGGCAGCACCTGCAATTGTTTAAAATTAAAGCGTGTCCTAATGAAAAGCTCCTTAGTCACTTGTTCATGCAAAAAAGAGCTGTTAATTTTGGTAATTGCTTCACCTTTCTCCGAGAATTATGGCACTGATAGAGATTTATCAATCGCAAACACTAATAGTGGAACATTTTACCTGTGCTGTAGCTCATGAATGGTAGCAGACTTATTAGTTTCCATAGCAACACCATCTCCACTTTCCAAGGTCAAAAATTCCTCCCATCCAATCAGTGAAAGAAAGTAAAATGTGTCTTCCTGTGACTACCTGGATATTCTGCAAAAACAGGAAGAGATATTGGGCAATTAAAGTACAGACCCCAAATAAATACCCCCAAATTCCCCCAGGTAAAACCACATTCTGCTGCAACGTTTGGAGGCTCAGACACTACAAATGCCATAGGATAGGATCACCCTGGCATAAAAAAAAATTCCAGAATGACACAAAGCTGGAATGAAAACCACAGGCAATGTTGGGGTTCTTCCCATCCACTCCATGTGGCACAGAGATCTCTTGGATGGGAGGGAGTTTCTTCGAGTAGGAAAGAAAAATCTGCCTGTGGTGTCTCTGCCAGAAAGTGCTGGGATGGAAGAAAAGGTGTTTGGAAAAATGGGCTTTTCCCAACTCCTAAATGTTCATCAAATGTTAAGCTATTTCTTGTTCCATCATAGGGAGCCCCTCTCCATGGAGCCGGGCTGGGAGAGCTGGGGGTGCTCACCTGGAGAGGAGAAGCTCCAGGGAGAGCTCAGAGCCCCTGCCAGGGCCTGAAGGGGCTCCAGGAGAGCTGGAGAGGGACTGGGGACAAGGGATGGAGGGAAAGGACACAGGGAATGGCTCCCACTGCCAGAGGGCAGGGCTGGATGGGATATTGGGCAGGAATTGTTCCCTGGGAGGGTGGGGAAAGTTTGAGATGGAATTCCCAGAGCAGCTGGGGCTGCCCCACCCCTGGCAGTGCCCAAGGCCAGGTTGGACTGGGCTTGGAGCAGCCTGGGATAGGGGGAGGTGTCCCTGCCCATGGCAGGGGGTGGCTCTGGATCTTTAAGGTGCCTCCCAACCCAAACCAGTCTGGGACTCCATGATTCCATAGTGGTCTGGTTCTTATCCCAGCCAGCATCCTTCGGTGAATGAGTTGTAATACGTGCAGATCCTGATGCAAAATAATTGATCTCCCATGGGAGGAGAAGGGATCACAATGTCACACACACCCCATGCAGAAAGAAAAAAAAAACACCTTTTCTGTGTGAAGTTTTATCCTTCAGAAATGAACCATCCGCCCGCAAGGATTTACATAACAATTTCCTCTAATTTCCTTTGACATTTCAGTCAACAGATGATGAATTAAGCCAGGAAAAAGTATCTGTTTGGCCTATACTCCCAAAGGGCAAACAAGTGATTTACTGTTGGGGATCAGTTCATAAAGCAGCTGAAACCAGAAATCACTTAGTAAAATGAGTTTACAAAATTATAAAATCATTCCAAACCTTTTAAATGCTGAAAATTTTCCACTGAGAAATTACAATTATGAGCCACACTTATGGATCCATATTGTCTTCTCACTTGTCTCATTTTTCACAGCAGTGTGAAAAGATTTCATCCAGGGCTGCCCTGGAACTTATTGCTGATAGGAGTGAGAGGAATTTTTTCTAGAAAATTAAGAAATCCAAATCTTCTGGAAGCATCCCACTTCTCTAAGGGACTTAATTTTGTTAATATTTTCTATAAACTTCACGTGAAAATTGCAGGTGGTCTCAGGGGAAACTGTTAAAAATCCAAGGAATGATCAAAACTTGACAAGCTTCTAAGTTTTGGAAAAAAGGGATGGAAAAAACCCATGAGTTTTTTTTAGCCTTTCATGACGTCCTACTTCGTACACAGCTACGATCTACTGAAGAACATTTGCAAAATTTATAAGTGTTTGAAAGGAAAAGGATCAAAAATATTAAATTATAATTCTGTCGAAGTAGAAACAGAGAAGGATGAGCTGGGTTGTACCTTTATGTATCAACCCTGCCCCAAGCAGCAGCAACTGCACCTAAATACCCTCAGTCAATATTTCCTTTCTTTTTTAATACTTTTGGGTGGTTTTTGAGAGCACTTGCCTTCAGTTCAGGTTCCACTCCAACCCCTCCTTTAAACCACCTGTCAATACTGAAGGTAGGCATTGATTATTTCTGCTTCAGTGGAAAACCTGGTGCTCTTCCTTATTGAATCACATCATATTTATTTCACACCCTTTCTCCTGCTTGTCAATATTTGTCTGGAAGCTCGTGTACATATCTGCGATATCTGAGACAAAAGGAAAAAGCTTTAAATTTGTTTTCCCTTGTCCTTCCTGAAGAGAATGTATCCCTTCAGATCAAAAAAATGTAAGTTAGGATTTTAATTAATTGCTTAGATGTCATCCAATTCCTCCTGTATTAATTTTGTGACTTTGCCTGTCCCACTTTTAGCTTTTTCCCCCTGGAGGAGGGAGAAGGTACCAGGTACCCAGGACCTGTGTGTGCAGCAGCACCACAGGGTGAGGAGGCTCAAGTTGCCCATTTGCTGACAGACCATCCTGCTGGATGCCAGATAACATAGCAACCAGGGTTTGTCTGCAATTTATCCCCTTCTGCTGAGGTTATTGCAGCGAATTTTGCACATTCCCACATGTTTTCCTTGGCATTTCTATTTGGATTCTCCTTCTGTGCTGGGTATTTTTCTGTGGCTGTTTTCTTGGACAGGGTTCATTTCCCACCTAACTCCTTTTCCTCAAGATTTCTCAAATATATCCAGTTTCTGGTCCTTCCGCATTGGGTCTGTGAGTTATTTAGTGCAGAATTCCCTTCTAAAGGCACAAGAGTTTCCAAAGAAAATTGGGAATGGACTTAGACCATCCAGAGTTACTCACGTGCTTCCTGATATTCCAAACAAAAAATAACCAATAAAAGCTAAATAACTGGTCAGACCCTGCCTTTTCCAAGAGGACAAATCCTCTTTTTTTTTGCAAGGAAATATCCTTTTGAAACTCTCCCTGCTTTCTGTTCTCCTCTTGTTGGGTTATGGATGAGTCTTTTGGAACCCTGAAACAAGAACCTGCAGCTGCCAGTATCCAGAATATACAACCCAAACTCTCTGCATTCATACAAACTATTGATCAATCCTCAGAACTGTAATTCTTCTGCTCCTAGGACTGCAAATTATGGGGCATTACTGTAAATATACACACATACATATTTCCTTTAAGTTACCCAACTGTTTTACTCCCTTCCCTTTGACAAACACAAGGACCGAACTGGCGAGCAGGCACTTAATAATTTTTACAACATCTTTCCAACAGCAGCTTCCATGGGATTATTTACTGTCAAACTAAATCAAGAATAAATGAAAAACCTGAAATATTTATAGCATAAGAAAAATCTGGTTCAGACCAGAAATCCCAGACTGACGTTAAATCAAGAAATGTAACAAGATAAATTCTGCCATCATACCCTTTGTTTTCTGGATGTGCTGCTATCACTTATTCTAATTGTTATGCCACAGTTTGAGCAGAGAGATGGATGGAAAACAAAATATGTTAAATATGATCATGGGGGAAACATTACATTTCCCCTAAAAATCCTGATTGCGTGTCCATTTGTCAGCAGGATGTAATTTATACAAACGTGTTTGTTACAGAAGTAGGCAACATCATTTTTTGTTGTTTTCCCATTAGAGAAAACAAGTCCATAGGAGAGAGCTCAGTCCTCAGATCCTTTATGTCTGTCATTTTCACTTCTTGTCTGTGGGGGAAGGAGAGATGCCTCCTCCTGAGACATCCAGAGGTGTGGGGCACACAGGGACACACAGGGAGGTGAATAAACAGAAAAAGGTGGATGAAATACCCAGCTCAGCCACGGCTCTGTGTGGATGAGCTGTGCAGCACCTGCTTCTCCTTGCAGATACTCTGGGTAATACCACTGGACAGAAAGTACACAAAACTACTGCTGTCAATAAACATTCCCTCCTGGAACTCTGGGATACTGAAAACTTCGGTCTAAAAGTGGGATTTGAGTGTTGACTTGGCACTTAGCACACGGAGGGAAAGGCTGTCTTGTTGTGTGGGTGAAGGATGCAGCTGTACAGATGTTTTCCTTGGAATTTAGAAGGGAATAGGCTGTGGATTCATTTATTAATTAATATAATCTGACTGATATTTAACACATTAAGTAATGTGCTCAACTACTAGTTAACTTACTGGTAAGTAAGTGCCAATGTCTTGTTCTTTACTGGGCCCAACCTGGTGCCAAGGCTTTGAATTTCAAGACCTTTAATTTCTACAACCACTCATTTTTTGAGCAACCAAACATTTACAAGACCAAGTAAGACAGACAACTTTTGTTGTCTGGAACAAAAGACAAAACTCTCTTCTGGTGTCATCTGAATTTTAATTAAAATAGGCCCCATTTCCCACTTCTACCACAATTTTCTGTTAAGTTTTCTGAAAGCAGAAGTTGGTTCAGGTGGTGACGTGACATTGAACTGGGGTAAAACCTGTCAGGCCCTGGGAATGATGAGATTTTGCTCTCAGCTAAATTCCAGCAAATTGACATTTTTACCCATGGCAAAATGTAGCTGTTTGTAGAAAGAGCAACTTTTTGACCTGGTAGAAGAGAAAAACCTGTTTAACAACAGGGATTTGGGGTCAAATTCTCCACAGTGGTGCTGGTGGAGGAGCTTCACTCCAGGACTGGTTTATTGGTGTAGCCACCTAGAGAATGAGATCTGCTGCATGTATGGGGGAAGAAAGGGATGGGAAGGTGGAGAGAAAGGCTCTAATCCAGGGAGAACATGCACAGCTTTTTTATTCTGCAGCCTCAGCTTTCCCTCCCACCAGCTTCCACACATCTATATTATCTTTTGAATTCGGCCTTCCACACTTTTGTATTCCTCGTGTGCCAGGAAATCAGCGGAGCCTGTCCCAGCCAGGCTTGCATTCCTGGCACACCCTTGCTCCTGATCTCTCTCTTGTCTCCTGAGCACCTGATTCGGAGGCACCTAATGTGAATTTTCCCGTGAATGCCAATGATATACAGCTACATTTTTCTTTTCAAACTTTTTATCCCTGAGGCGCTTTCTGCACTCAAACTATTTTCCAGATATTCAGAACAGAGTGAATAGCAAACACTCACAACTACCAGAGCAGGAGCAGAAGCAACCAGTTTTCCAGGCTCCAGCAAGATTTACGTATGCTGCTGGAGTACTTACTGCTTATTTAGAATTATTGAACCATATTTTGAGGGAGAAAAGTACCCCGTGCTATTTAACAAAGGTTTCCGATACTGATCACTCCTATTTTTCCTCTTTCACAAAAGGACTGGGATTTTCATTTGGTTTTCACTCCTGACTGCTATTGCTTACTTTTCCTAGGGAAACTGAAAATATTGTGGCTTATTTGCAATTCAAATTCAGAGCATAAAGCCTTTGGGGAGTGTTTAAATCTTGTGTTTTCAAAACATTTTCCTAAATCTGAGCAAAGAGCTCGTTGTGTTTCAGGTGACATTGACATCCTACATGATGGGACCCTACAGAGGCTTTTGTTGTCTTAAACTCCCCAAGTTAAGACATTTGAGGAGAAATGGGCTGAACTTTGCTCTGGTGTCTGATGAGGCCTCACTCACCTTTCTAAATGGATTCAGCAGCATTGAAATGGCCCTGGCACAGGGAATTTGTGGATGACCAGCCCTGGAAGTGCCCCAAACCAGGTTGGACTGGGCTTGGAGCAGCCTGGGACAGTGGGAGGTGTCCCTGCCCATGGCAGGGGTGGCACTGGATGAGCTTTAAGGTCCCTTCTAACCCAAACCATTCCATCTAAACATCCTTGTAAACTCTAAACATCCTTGGTCTCTAAACATCCTTGTGAGGATTCACACTTTCTTTTACAGTCAAGTACAAGACAGCAGGATTTTTTTTTAAATTATTTTAACATATTTTAAAAGTTATTTTGATCTTTCCCCCCGTTTTTTATTTTCCCAGCAGCAATTAGGGAGCTTACAGCAGGATGCTGAACAAAACAAACCCTCCTCTGCCATCAGTGCACTGCAGAACGTGTCCATGTGCTTCAGGATCCCACTGGAATTGCTGGAAAGGTCTCAGGGAGTGCCACCCTTTCATTCATCCTTTCATGAGGGTCTGAACGGGTTCAGCACAGTAGCCAAATATTGTGTGGGCATTCCCAGCTGTAAATAACCCTGTCTCTACAGGCAAGAGCCAATGAGAGAATTTGCTGTGTCTAACCCAGACACAAAGACTGAAAGATAGAAACCCCAGTGGGCTGTGCTGTTGACAAATCAGCATTAAAATTTTCTTTTGCTGTTTTTCAACAGCAAAGCACTTAAGTGATAATGAATAGAACAGAGCATAACCCAGTCCCAGCCCTGGTGCTGGACCCAGGTGCAGTTATCTCATACGACCACATTTGGAGCTGTGTTTTGACACTCTTTTTTAAAATTTATACCCTATGCAATGCCAGTAATCAGCCTGAAAGGGCTGATTGCTCATTCTTTGGCTCAAACAGTGCTGCTCTCATTTTAATCCCTAAATATGTGGGAATGGGCCTCCAACACCTGTGTGAAATCTGCCCTGGAAGTGTTGGTGGGATGAAAACATCAGTTCAGTCCTCAGAGATTTGTGGGAGCTGCAGAAGAGAATTTTTTCCATGTGAATTAGAATTTCGAAGTTTTCATCATAAAGATAATTTCCAACAAGAAGTTTCTCTCCTAATCATTTTATACACTTTGCACCAATTATTGAGCAAACATTGAGAAGGAAAAAGTCTGATAAAAAGGCTTCCAAGGTTTGGCTGAAATGTAAGTGTGGATCAATTTTCAATTCAATACATTATGAAATGCAGTTTTTGAAGACATCTGAATGTGTTAAATTTCTCAAATCTGACAATATCATTTTTCAACCAATTATCACATCTCTTTTAACGTGTTCACAAACACTAAAGCTGCAGATTTGATGACACCCAAACACTGGGAATGAAGAGCACACATTGTTCTTCCCAGGTGAAAAGTTTAATATCTACTTCATATCTATGAGTAAAAACTTAAGAAAACCTCCTTCCGAATATTATCAGTGTAATAATGATTAAAAAATTGTTCCTGTTTCAACTGAAGTTAACAGCTAAATTCCCATTTCTTCAGTAAAAAAAGGATCAAAATGAGAATATCATCAAAAGACAGTGTTCAGGTTTCTTCAAAGATACGGAGGTTAATAAAGGAATTGTTGATAAACTTTTACAATGATATCTTGAAGACTTCATCTCTTTCAAGATCTCACTCAGCAGTTGTTTCTGTATGAGCCTGATATCCCAGCAATGTTTCATTTGTGCTACCCTAAAGTCTCTTATTGGGTGTTTGCAGTTTAATCTTCTGCTTCTTCACATTCAATATCCCAAATCTTTTTATTAAAATCTGTATTAAAGGCATTGTGATATCTTTATGGGGCTCTCCTTTCAAATAAAACAATATCTTTAGTATTTATTAGTTTTTGCTGCTGCATTTCTCACACATCTGGTCCTCCAGCTGGTGGCCTTCACAACACCTTTAAAAATAAGAAAAGGCAATTTCTTTGCCCACTGGACACAAAGAACCCACCAATCCACCAAACTTTCTTCCCAAGGGGAATGTGGAGTTGAATAAAACATCCTTAGAGTTTTGGAGTTGGAGCAATGTTCCTTTGAACCAGGATGTTCAAGGCTTGGACAAATTCCTGCAGACGGGGACCAGGGCAGCCACCTGCCACTCCTGCCTCAGAAATTTCTGCATTGGGGTTAAGATTTGCCAAAAAAAGAAGCGAAACTGAAGCTAACTTTAGACAAGAACCTGGAAATCTGCCAGATTATTAACAACTGGCTTTCAGCCTGTCAGGAAGTATTAATAGGACCATGAAAGGAAATTATGAACTGTAGATTTCCCCCGAGAGCTGCCAGGAAATATTTGGATTTTTTTAATAGCCATACACTGCAATGCAGCAATAAATAAAGTGGCCAGGACTAGTTCTGGGCTGACCATGGATTTAAACCATGATTAGGTGGAATTCTAACCAATATAAATAGGAACAAGCAAGGCTGCAATTCCAGGATGACTTTAAGATTAGCTGAACCATCCATGACCATTATTTTTGCCCAAGATGAAGGCTGTAATCATTTTATTTGCATTTGTGCGTGCAGGGGTGTCAGGAGGGAAAGTTAATTTCAAGGCTTATTGTTTAACAGTAAATGATTCAGTGTGAAATGAGGATCCTTCCCATCCCCTTCCTCCTTGGCAATGCTGCTGCTGTTTATTGCTATCATTTAGAATCTCTTGGATAATGAGGAAAAAGAAGAAAATAATCAGTTGGTTTCTGGATGAAATTGGACTTAATTCAGCATAATCTATGCATTTGAAGATAGGGGATACAGCCAAGTGGAATAATCAGTGCAGCAAACAGATCACTTCAGTGTCTAGACAGGTTTCGAGATGATCTGGAGGTGGGAAGAGGAATACAAATGATTTACCTCTTCTGCTGGAGCTCAAGAGCTGGATGCTGGTGGAATGCAGCAGGAGAGGAAGAGGAGGAAGGCCTTTAACCAGCAGCTGAGGGGAAAAACTGGAATTTCTAAAGGATCCCCTGTGTAAAATCCAGAAGGGTTTGGGTGATACAAGAGGGAGGAGCGGAGGGATGCCCCCAGCACGGGGCTGGGCAGGGAAAGGGGATCCCTGAGGGGCTGCTCCACACCAGCCCAGCCAGGGAGGAGGAAGGACAAGCACTGGAGCTGGGAGAGCTTCCCTGCCCAGAGACAGCACGAGGTCCACTGCTCTCCAGTCAAATTATTGAGTTGGTAGGATTTAACAAATATAAATAACTTTATCTTTAACAACTTTAACATTAACCACTGTTTGGATTTTGATAAGATGGCTGTGTTTCAAGTCAGGGAATAACTTATGGACTTATTTTTTTGTATTTAAATTGGCAATTTGAGAAGAAAACTTGATTATGAGCTGTGTATTTGAGTATATTTGAGAAGAACATGTCATCGTGAGCTAAATAGAAGTATAATTTTAGAGATTCATTTTATTACAGAGAATGTTTTGGTGCATTTAAAACAAGACATCTATTTTTCCATTTTCACACATTTAATATGTTTTTATTTCTCCTACGAGTTCCATATGAACATCTAAATTCCCTCAAAGTCACTTCAAAGTCAATTCACATGACATAGATCAATTGTATCAAGTTGCTTGAAAATCATGATGTAATCCTAGACTTAAAATTATTTGATTTGTGATAATTTGTTGTTTATTAATTAATTTCTTCTGCAGTTCACGCTCTTTCCTAGAACTCATGTATGAGCTGTTTTTACCAGTGGGTAAAAGAAAGAGATAGAGAGAAACATTAATCCATTTTATGACTTTATTTACTATTAGAGTTCTGCTTTGCACGTGGCAGATGATTTGTTAGAAATTGATTTTATTCCTGGATAATTGCCCTGCACTCCAAACAAGTCACACATGCAGGGATTGATGCATTTGCATCTGCTGGATATGCAGCAGACAATTCCTACAAACTCAGAACAGGTTAGAAAAGCAAAATGTTAGCTGGAATAGTAATCAGGATTTAGGAATGTTTTCCCTTCCTAGGTACACTAAAGAACTTGAACTTGCTATTCTGGAGGTGTTCTGGGTTTTTAACAGGTAGACAGGGTTGGCTACTCCAGGGTGAGAGTAGGAAAACTTTGACCTTCATGGAAAAATGCAAATTTGCACCAGCTGGGAACCAGGACCAAATATATTTGGAAGAAGAACTCTTTAAATTTATCTGTTCTATGATAAGAATAATAATTTTACTTAGAGTCTCCTAATACACAGAAAGATATATTTAGGATGCACTTATTTATGTATGCAGTCATTTAAAATAAATCAATTCTAAAATTCAAAAACGTGAAGGGCCGTGGAAGGCCAGGACTGGGTATAAATATTTAGCAAGAGATTTTTCCTGGCAGTGCATTTTTTTTTTTTACAGAGGCAGAACTTCCTTTTCATTTCTGCTTTGTTTCCTCATCCATTAAACTGGACATGGATATCTAACAGGACTTTCACCTGTTGCCTTTTAACATCAGCTCTCCAAGGAGCCTCTTTTATCCCCTTTTATTCAGTGCTTTCATTTCCACTCCCTTTATGCACCAAAATGTGTTGTTGGAATCACAGAGAATAATTGAGAGGAGACAATGCCAAACGATCTGTTATAACAGAGAAAAGAAAAAGTGAATTAATCACTGCTGTCTCAGCCAAGGCCGTTCTGAGGAGCACCTCCTTGGCAAAGTCCTGATGCAAATGATTTTGCTGATTAAGTGCCCAAATTACAATGTGGTGCTGGGGAATTATCCCCATCCCTCACCACCACGGTCCTGGGAACCCAGGAAAAGTGCAGGGGAAACTCACAATTAACCAGAGAAATCTCCAGAGTGAAAAATCCTGAGGGTTTGAATATTGTTGCTGCGCCAATTAAAAGGAGCTGGTGAAAATTCACCTCCATGTTTAGCTGGAGGTTCTTGGTTTTTGGTTCTCCTTCCCTTTTCATCCCCTCGCTCTGTGTTTTCCATTCCATGTTTATATCCTGTTTCTGGGTGCTTCCCAAGCAGTTCCTGCATCCTTAATCCATCCCTGGCTGGGTTTTTGTGGTGGCACAAAAAATGAAATTTCTCTGGTTTCATTCCTGCATCAAACTGCTTGTTGTAAACACAGTTGTTGATTCAGCAGAATTTAAGAATAACAAAATCTGTCCTTCCATATCAAAGGGGAAATTTGCTCATCCTCATATCATTCCTTTATCCCTTATCAAAAACAGCTTCTGCCTTTTGGAGTATCTACTAAAGCACATGATTTCACCAAACCTCTTTCAGAGGTTGTCCTTTGTTTTAAGCCTAAACCCACTAGGTTTAGCCCAAGAAATCCGTGAGTGCATTTGTTATCAAGGAATCGCATTTTCATTTTCCACATCAATAACAACAAAACAGGTCAACATCCCAAACTTCCTCTCCATTTTTAAAGGTGCCCAAGATAAATTGCCTTCAAAACTGGAGGCTGGCAATTTAACACTGCTAATATTCCAGAGAAAAATAAGGATTTGTCCAAGGAAAACATTGATTTCAAGGGCTCTTTGGAATTTAAGCTCCCTGCTTCAGGGTCTGTCTAATGCCAGGTTTGTGGAATGGCTGCTCCACAGCAGAAATTGCTAATTGCCATATTTTCAGGTGCATTCTTTGCTATAGGATCACTCTCATATCAGCTGCAAAAGATGGATTTAGATACTTTGCTGAATTTGGGCTACATATTAAAAGGAAAAAAAATAAATCCTTTGAAATAGTTTTGATTGGTAAACCTGAACAGTGGAACCCCCACGGTTACATCTTTCCTTCCCCTCTGGTGAGTGTTTCCATGGGACAAGGACGTAAAATATTTAATAATGAGGTTTCCTTTCCGAGCCTTTCTTTAAACCCTCAGGAAGCTGTGCTGGTTATGCCCCAATTTGTCGGAACCCTGGACACAGAGAATTTTAGGCTTTCTGTGCTGACAGAGACTGATCCTCAAAAATTCACTGCATTTGACCTAAGGCCATAGAAAAGGCTCCCAAAACTGAGTGATAACACTGAGATTGTGAGTTTGAAGTTAAATAGAAGTGTGTTATATCACAAGGTAAAAGATTTACAATTTAGGGTTTTGGGATATTACAATATATATGTAACAAAATAGAAAAATTAAGGCATAAATTAGTTCTTCTCCTTCTTCTTCACAAGTTTGAGTAATTTTGTGTGATTAGTTGAAAAAATCTACAGTGCAGAACACAAGTAATTAGTTATTGAGTTAAAAATAAAAATAAATTAGATAGCATCTCATAATTAAGTAACTTAAAAAANTTAACATCAGCTCTCCAAGGAGCCTCTTTTATCCCCTTTTATTCAGTGCTTTCATTTCCACTCCCTTTATGCACCAAAATGTGTTGTTGGAATCACAGAGAATAATTGAGAGGAGACAATGCCAAACGATCTGTTATAACAGAGAAAAGAAAAAGTGAATTAATCACTGCTGTCTCAGCCAAGGCCGTTCTGAGGAGCACCTCCTTGGCAAAGTCCTGATGCAAATGATTTTGCTGATTAAGTGCCCAAATTACAATGTGGTGCTGGGGAATTATCCCCATCCCTCACCACCACGGTCCTGGGAACCCAGGAAAAGTGCAGGGGAAACTCACAATTAACCAGAGAAATCTCCAGAGTGAAAAATCCTGAGGGTTTGAATATTGTTGCTGCGCCAATTAAAAGGAGCTGGTGAAAATTCACCTCCATGTTTAGCTGGAGGTTCTTGGTTTTTGGTTCTCCTTCCCTTTTCATCCCCTCGCTCTGTGTTTTCCATTCCATGTTTATATCCTGTTTCTGGGTGCTTCCCAAGCAGTTCCTGCATCCTTAATCCATCCCTGGCTGGGTTTTTGTGGTGGCACAAAAAATGAAATTTCTCTGGTTTCATTCCTGCATCAAACTGCTTGTTGTAAACACAGTTGTTGATTCAGCAGAATTTAAGAATAACAAAATCTGTCCTTCCATATCAAAGGGGAAATTTGCTCATCCTCATATCATTCCTTTATCCCTTATCAAAAACAGCTTCTGCCTTTTGGAGTATCTACTAAAGCACATGATTTCACCAAACCTCTTTCAGAGGTTGTCCTTTGTTTTAAGCCTAAACCCACTAGGTTTAGCCCAAGAAATCCGTGAGTGCATTTGTTATCAAGGAATCGCATTTTCATTTTCCACATCAATAACAACAAAACAGGTCAACATCCCAAACTTCCTCTCCATTTTTAAAGGTGCCCAAGATAAATTGCCTTCAAAACTGGAGGCTGGCAATTTAACACTGCTAATATTCCAGAGAAAAATAAGGATTTGTCCAAGGAAAACATTGATTTCAAGGGCTCTTTGGAATTTAAGCTCCCTGCTTCAGGGTCTGTCTAATGCCAGGTTTGTGGAATGGCTGCTCCACAGCAGAAATTGCTAATTGCCATATTTTCAGGTGCATTCTTTGCTATAGGATCACTCTCATATCAGCTGCAAAAGATGGATTTAGATACTTTGCTGAATTTGGGCTACATATTAAAAGGAAAAAAAATAAATCCTTTGAAATAGTTTTGATTGGTAAACCTGAACAGTGGAACCCCCACGGTTACATCTTTCCTTCCCCTCTGGTGAGTGTTTCCATGGGACAAGGACGTAAAATATTTAATAATGAGGTTTCCTTTCCGAGCCTTTCTTTAAACCCTCAGGAAGCTGTGCTGGTTATGCCCCAATTTGTCGGAACCCTGGACACAGAGAATTTTAGGCTTTCTGTGCTGACAGAGACTGATCCTCAAAAATTCACTGCATTTGACCTAAGGCCATAGAAAAGGCTCCCAAAACTGAGTGATAACACTGAGATTGTGAGTTTGAAGTTAAATAGAAGTGTGTTATATCACAAGGTAAAAGATTTACAATTTAGGGTTTTGGGATATTACAATATATATGTAACAAAATAGAAAAATTAAGGCATAAATTAGTTCTTCTCCTTCTTCTTCACAAGTTTGAGTAATTTTGTGTGATTAGTTGAAAAAATCTACAGTGCAGAACACAAGTAATTAGTTATTGAGTTAAAAATAAAAATAAATTAGATAGCATCTCATAATTAAGTAACTTAAAAAAAATCCTTAAAGAAAAAACTCCAAACACCATTTCTACTCTATTAACTTAGTGTGTAGAAGCATCCACAGTCAGTGAGACTATAACATAAATAAAAAATAATAAATATCTAAGTCTGAACAAAAATTTTGTTTCTCACTCTTTTAATCTTAACCCTAAAAAAATGAACAAACAGACAAATAAAACCAAAAAATACACTTCACACCATTTCAGGAAGGTTCAGACCAGTTTCACATCAGCACTGACACCAGTTCAGAGCCACCTTTGGAGCCTTGGCCAGCCCCAGCCTGGTGCTTCCCCAGGACTGTCAAATCCACCCCAATGACTGCAAAAGAAGCATTGTAAGAGCCTCATTTTCAGCCTCACATCCCTGCAAAGCTGCTCCATCAACGAGTTTCTACACATTTCCTTGGAACTGCAGTGGTAAAACCCCAAAATGGAGTTTGGTCTCTAATGGGCTTAAAAGTGCTCCTGGTTTTGAGGAAGAGGCTTTGAGCAGGATCCTGGAGCGGAGTGTCTGCACTTTGTCAAGCTCATCACACCTTCCCTGGAGTTCTGCTCTTAATAATGCAGATTGTTTCCTGGGATACTGCAGCTCTTCCCCCAGCTCTTGTCATCCCCATGTCTGATTGTGCTCGTAAATTCCTCTAACAGCTCCTGCTGGTGTCACTCTGTGTCACTCGGAGCCTTGGCTCGCTCTCAGCTTGGCTCTCTCCTGCAGCCCAGGCTCTGTTGCAGGTTCAGCAAGAGTTTAGGAGATTGAATGGAGATGATAAGAAGGAGATGGCCTCGCTTTTCAGTCTTAAAAACATCCATTTACTGGTGCTGATCTAAATAATGGACTATTTCTCTTCTTCCCTTGACACATAAAACAATGTTGTTACCTCATAGTGACACAAATCCATTTTTTACACCAGTTCCATGCTAAGAGCAACATCCTGGTTGTTTCTATTCCTCTCCTAGTCTGCTCTTCTCACAAAAATCTGCCATCCTTTAAGGGAAATAGCAAGTTTGGGGTCTGAAGGGATCCACTTTCTTCAGCTTTTCTTTCTTTAATAGGCAAATCAGTCCTCATCAGAGTGCAAGCACATCACCACGTATTTCAGTCCCTGTACCCAGGCAAATCTCTCAGCCACAATTGCATTGAGTGGAGGGAAAATCACCCAGGAATTAATGGAGCTAATAAGCAGCAGGCAAGGGCTGACCCAGTCCTGGGAAAGGGAAACACTTCCCACTGATTTCAGCAAGATTTAGATCACTTTTCCAAAGACTTGGAGCTTCACTTAACTTATGAGACAGCCTCAAATAGGCTTTTACTCTGTGTGTATCCCCAGGTCAGTGCATTCATACTTCAAGCAGAACCTACTGAGTAAAAGCTCCTTTTATGTTTGTGTGTCTGTCTCAAAAAAATAAAACATAAAGAAGAAAGGTCGTATTTGCTCCGAAGTTTTGCTCCTTTGCTGTGACATTACACCGGGAAAAATGATGCTATGTACAGGCCAAAGGATATTGCAAAGAGAAAAGTTGTATTAGAGAAAGAACATCTTAGTCATAAGCACCAGGCATTGCAGTGAATTTCCTCACTAGGGGGGGGATCCTTCTTCCTGAGATCTTTTCTTGCCCTCCTGAGGCAAATTACCAAAGCCATGCTGATCTCCATTTGAGCAGCCCCCAGGCTGCTGCTCAGACTTCCTTCCCTTCTCTCCATTACTCACATCCAGCAGGAAGTTCTTGCCTAAGAAATAAACAGAGTGAGCAACTACACCTGAACACCTCTTCTACACTCATTCCCTGTCACAAGCTTTATATCCTCATCATTTTCTTGGATTATTTTTAATTATATTATCTGATATTATCAACTGTGACGTCTGTGGCCAATCTGGGAAGCAACAGTCTTGATGGAAATAAAAGTTTATCCCTTCAAGAAAATTCCAGGCAGTTTGTTTCTGCTTCCTTTGGTCTCATTAGGCTGCCACCACAAGATAAATGGTTTGGGTAAAGAGTAATTTAGTTTATGGCACAATAGGTATGAAAGGTTATTCCTTCTTATGCCCTCCTCACATAAAACCTCTCTTAAAAAAAGCCAAGTCTTTATGTCTCAATAAACAGAAGCCACAGAGAAATTGTGTAACAAATTACATATTGGATAACCATCTATAAAATTTTATTGGCTTATGAGGTTTGCATTGATTTGAATTTTACCCAAAGCATTACTGCTCCTCCAAAACACTGAAATAAAAGCAAAACAGAAACACCCATTACGGGGTTTTTTAACAGCGTAGCCACGAGGAACATCTCTGAAGAATGTAAATTCCTGGGAACAGCCTAGAGTTCCCCTTGTCCCCTCCCTGTGTGTGACTCAGAAGAGATCAGCTCTTCCTTCCACTCTCCCTGATGCCTTGAGAGGCTCCCTGGAGCAGAGGCTGGACGGGGTTAAAGGAATAAAGTGGGGATTTATTAAAAAGCCTTCAAAGGATGCACCTTGGGCAGTGCAAGAGCCCGGCCAGGGCTCCACCCAAGATGGGCCCAGGTCACGAGTTCTCACACTTTTATCAGTTCTGGTCCATTTCCATGTTGGGGTTCACTGTCCAATCCCAGCTCCAGGTGATGCAGTCCCATCTCCCAGATTCTCTCCTCAATTCCCTGCTGGTTGCACTTTTTGGGCAGAAGCTGCAGCGGTGCCCTTGGCTCTGGGGCTGGACAAGGATTGTTCTGTGTGCCTGAGCTGGGAGGAGAACTTGCCAACACTTCCTATGGAGTTCAGAGTTCTGTACTAATGCAGTGCAGAGTCTGGGAAATATGAAGGCTGAAACTCAAGGCATCATTCCAAGTTGTTGCAAGCCCTGCCCAGCCTGGGTGTAAGTGCAGAGTTAGGCAGAGCTTCAGAGGAAAGCAAGAGTTTAACCCAAAGCTCTGGGGGCTGATTGGTGCAGAAGCATCTTCTGACACCTTCCTGGAGGCATCTCTTCCACCTTTTCTTGACTGTCCATGGCCAGCCCAGGCAGGCTTGGGTACAGCAGCTGGGAAGAAGCCCAAATTTGCACTGTGGCAGGAGAAATAACCCCCTCAAATGGCCCAAACCTTGAGTGTGGCAGCACTACAAGTGACCTGAGAACCTCCCTGACACCCTCCTGCATTTATGCACAGCAAGGTTAATTTTCACTTTCTCATGCCAGGTCAACAAACATGGCCTAAATGGATTTTAGCTTTATTTCTAATTATTTTTACACATATTTTAGTGCCCTTTTTTATTTTGCATTTAATAGCTGGATAGCCCATTACAAGTGCTTTGCTACATGTCACAGCCTCCATCCCAGCTCATTTATTCTGAACCACCCCCAGCCTGGGCTGTAATTCATCAGAGCCAGGCACTGATTATCGTAGTGGGTAATTGCACAGGCTGTGGCCTGGTGATCAACCACGGGCAAGGCGTGGGCTGGACTGGGATCAAACTCAAGGAATGGGACCGCAGGGAAGGTTTGCTGCTCATAAGTCATGTTCTGCTGTGATCCATCCATCCCAGGGCACAGAGGGTTAAATACTGGGGCCTCAGCCTCACCTGTCAACAGGTGTGCAAAGGATGCTGCTCCAGATTGCCCTGCAGTCACAGGATCCTGGGGTGGTTTCAGTGGGAAGGGACCTTAAAGTTCCTCTCACTCCACCCTTGCCATGGGCAGGGACCTTCCACTCTCCCAGGGTGCTCCAAGCCCTGTCCAGCCTGGCTTTGGACACTTCTGGATGGAATACTGCTAATTAACACCAGTAATAACAGCTTGTTTGTGCCTCACCTCCTTGCTTTAAGGGTCAGGAGTTTCTGTTGCAGGGCTCCATACAGAGCAAGCACTACTGCAGAACTTCTGCTTTATAAAGCTCTTCTGCCTTCAGCATTTATAAACACACATTGGTATGAATTCAGTCAAATAGAAAACTGAATCTGCCTGTGAACCCCACCCAGGGACTTTCTCTGGGTGAAGTCTTCCCGCTCCTGGCTACGAGAAGGGTCAGTGGGACTTTGTGCAAGGGCATGGAAAGTCAGGACAAGGTGGAATGGCTTAAGTTCAAGGAGGGTCAGGGTTAGACGGGATACTGGGGAGAAATCCTTCCCTGTGAGGCTGGCACAGAGTGCCCAGAGCAGCTGTGGCTGCCCCTGGGTCCCTGGAAGTGTCCAAGACCAGGCTGGGTCTTGGAGCAGCCTGGGACAGTGGAATGTGTCCCTGCCATGGCAGGGGTGGCACTGGATAATCTCCCTAAGATCCCTCCCACTCTGTGTTCTCTAATTTATGATCTCACAAACACTTTCTCACCTGCTTTTTGTTCTCTCAAAGTATTGCTTTTGCCTCTGTGGATTCAAGTGAGAGGTTTTATGACTTACTCATGCTTCAGTGAACCCAACAGGGCCCCCTGGTTAGTCAGGGCTGGGGCTCTATTTTTGGGTATTGCTGCTGCTTCCCCGGCTGCTCAACCCACCCCCTCAGCATCCTCCAACAAAGCAGTTTCCTGCTAATTCCTTTCAGGGCTTAGCTGGATTTGGAATCAATCTTGCTGAGAAAGTCAGCCAGACAAAGAGGTAAAATCGTGACAGGCTTAGTCATTTTTATTTTGCCTGAATCAGTGAGAAAGGTGCTTCTTTCCCAGTTCTTGCACTTCAAACATAACTTTGATTCTGCTAATTTTTGACAGAAGTTTGATTTTGGGGATGTTTCACCTATGTCTTCCAAATCAATCCCCTGAATCCCCAACCCAAAGTTTAGTATCATCCATTATTCAACACCTTCGGTAAGACTAACTTGGAAATGAGTAATCTCTGAGTAAAGCTGTGCAATTAATGCTGAAATACCTGAAGTACAGAATAATTCCAAATAGCATGCCCTACAGCTTTCCTCAGAGCTTCCCAAAATACCTCAGAGCATCCCAAAATATCTCTCAAGTCTCTTGTTATCAAGATTTCTCTAAGATTCAGTGGTAGTTCCTGGCTCATCTCTGGGCATTTTGCATTAAAGTGAACAAATCTGTTTCCTGCAAATTTAACTCCACACCAGCTCCTCTTCCACTGATCTTTGCCCACTTTGCTCTCTCATTTTTATCACCCTTTAATTTCCCATACCAATTGCTCCATGGGTGCTGCTCCCTGTGGTGCCCAGCACCAACCACAGCCTCACCTCACTCTCACTGTGGAAGGGCTTTTAGCACACTGGAGTTTCCCTTCTCCTTGAGGTATTTTTTGGGCTGCCTTTGGACAAATCTTTTACTTTGGCAACCTTTTCATTCTTTGCAGCTTCAACAGCCTGTGTTTTATTTGGAGACACTGCATTTGCTACAAGCTAAAGTGGTCGTTATTGTTCAGCTGTGTTCACCACTGGTCTCCTTTCCCTCCCTTCTCTTTCCAGCTGCTTTCCCAAGTTATCCAGCGTGCCCGGGCTCACTTATCCCTGCCTGCACTACATCCAGCACAGTTCTGCTTCTTCCCCCAAGCTCAGTGTTCTCAGAGGAGTATTTAGGTTAAGAACAGTTTATTCCTGGCTGGAACTGCAGCAATTGTGAGCAGGTTCATAAGCCAGGAATCTCCTTTGCTTCAGGCAGTTGAGTCAAAGCTGAGGTGATGTCTCAGATGGAATCAGACCTGGAGAGGGGCAGCAGAGGGGGATGGAGCAGCACTGGCACCATGGCTAGGACAGACCTGCAGCACTGAGCCCTGCTTGGGGCATGGCGGCAGCACAGGGGCTGGGTAATCCTATTAACAGGCAGGAAAAATATGGAAAAGTGGCCAAATGGTGCATTAAACCTACAGCTCTGTGTTCAGCACACAGGGAACAGAAAGGGCTGCGTGGGACCTGAGCAGGACTGTGCTGAGGACACGCCTTGGACTCAGTTTCAGGGAGCCCCACCTGAGCAAAGGACATTTCACAGAATCCCAAGATCACTGAGCTTGGAGAAGCCCTCTGAGATCACCAAGCCCAACCCGTGCCCGATGCCCACNCCCAAGATCACTGAGCTTGGAGAAGCCCTCTGAGATCACCAAGCCCAACCCGTGCCCGATGCCCACCTTGTCCCCAGCCCAGAGCACTGAGTGCCATCTCCAGCCCTTCCTCGGACACCTCCAGGGATGGGGCTCCAGGTCCTCACCCCTCCTCACCACACCTCACGCCTCCAGCCTGGGACAGGTGTTTTTCCCGGGAATGTTGGCACGGGTACCAGCCTGACTTTATCCTGGTCAGAAGCCTCTTGGTACTTAAACAGCAACAACAAATATTGAGAGTCCATTCAGCTCTCCAAGGATTCCCTCCTTAAAAAGGAGTCTGTTTATTTTCATGTGAAGTTTTTCAGAGCGCCACAGAACGCTTTGGGTTGGGAAAAGCCATCAAGATAATCTTGTCCCATCCCCCTGCCATGGGCAGGGATGCCTTCCACTAGCCCAGGCTTTTGCAAAGGAATTCTTGAAGAACTGTTCCTATTTCAATGATTTAGGAAACAAAGATTTTCCTTGTAAGTAGAAGATCCCCTGACAAGTCTTTCCCCTGTGTCTCTGCCCTCACAGACAGATGGGAATGCAGCTGCCCAGGCACTAGAGTTTTACACCAAATATTGCTATTTATTTGGATTTTGGGGTGGGAAAATTGAGCCAGGACTGCAAATACAGACCTAAGTCATGGATTTGGTGGACTAGAGGGACCAGAGTGTGTTCAGGAAAGAAATTAAACCTGCACCTCCAGTAGTTTTGGAGTAACATAGGTAAGCAGAGGGTTAAATATAATATTTATGGCTTTTAGCTTTGTGTGATAGCTCCAGAAAGGGCTGGGTGACCTCTGTGGAGAGGCTGCAGCAATGTGTCACCACTAATGATATCAGTGCTGAGGGAAAGGTGGCAGTTTAAGTGACTTTAACAGGGGTAAAACCTCTAACCCACTGTGCAGCTCAAGTGCTCCCACTAAACCAGCAGACAAAACAATTTCTGGGAGAGAAATTCCCTTGCTGGGGACTGCAGAGCTTCCCTGCTACAATCAACAGAAGGAAAACAAACCCATCTGGGGCTAAGTGGACAAATTAAGGAAATTAGCAGAATGGCATCATTGTGAGGAGAGTCTGGATGCTGCAGTACCAGGGACAAGTGACAGTGCCGTGGGTAAAGCAGCTCCCAGCTGTCACCAGCCAGGGTTATCCCACTCTAAAGCATCAGGAACAGCTGGAATAGTGGCTGCCAGCTGGTAGATCAAAGAAGGGAAACTGAGGCACATGGGAGAATCAGCAGCTCTGCTGGAGGTCATGGTGTGGGGGCCCAGTGTGGCTCTGTGCTGCTTCTGTGGAGAATTTTGGTTTTGTTTTTCTTTCCTTGGCTCAAGGACGAGCTCCTTGGAAGGTGCAACACCCCGGGAAAGGCAGGGATCCATGGATGCACTGCACACCAGCCCCAGTTCTGTCCTGACGGAGGGTTTTCTGCTGAGGGGTGCGATGCTGGGTAGTCCATGTGACACAGCTCTCTCATTTAACTGATAAAAATCTACCCCTTATCTGGCTTCCTTTACAAATGGAGGGAGTGCAATTTCCAGGGAGGCTTGCTCTGGTCCCGCTGGTTTTGTAATTTCATGGTAGGATTATCAGAAACTGCTCGAAGAGATGAAGTTGCAGAAACTTCTGTGCTTTTAATCCCCATTTCCCTCACCAAAGGCACCACTCGTGTTCTGCACACACCAAACTCGGTGAGGGAATGTCTGGGAGAAATGGATTTAAATTGCTGAAGTGCACCAGGCTTTCAGAAACAGTGCCAAGCGTTTTGTGATCCAGGCAGGCCCATTCCTGATGTCCTCACCCTGCAATGGACCAGGCAGTGGGACGTGGTGAAACCTCAAATACACACACAAGGAAAAGGTGTGTTTGAAGCAGAAATAATCACTAAATGTCTGCAAATTCATTCATTTCAGTGAGAAACTTGGTGCAGAGCTTCATCTCAGCCAGTTTCTACATTCCCAGTGTGAATCACGGGGATGGGAATTAAAATCAGGTGCTGCTCAAAGGTACACCCTTGATATTTACACTACTTTTTACAGGAGAGGATCCTTGTTTCCCAGCCAGTCTTCCCCCATTTAATAAGAGATATATTTAATAAGAATTTTAATAAAAGATTCCTTGCAGGCATCACCACAAAGAGGGGTTTGAGATCCTCATGCTTTGGTTGCAGCCATGGGAGAGCTGAATTCATTATGAAATATAGAACAATTATATTTTTTTTCTGAAGAATCTTATAAAAAAATTGATCTTATTGGTGATCACATCAGGGTGTTCCAAAGAGAAGTAAAGATTTATTGTAGGAAAAGTGGGCAGAACGTTTTCATTTGTTTGAGCTCCTCTGGTGGGAGCTGGGATCAGAACCCTGGGGAGGGCTTTTGTCTACCTGGGTCTCTTGTGTTTGGACACAGCAAAGAAAACCAGTTACTGGGAAACCAATTACACTCCATATTATTATGTTGTGTAAAGAGCAAGGACAGAGCACGGCTTCTCTCATCTTTCCGATGTTTTCCATCTCTTTCAACAAGAGCATTACAGCAGATGCTGTCAGGAATTTTTATAAAACAAACTGCCTTTCTGACTCACTTGATCCATTCCTTCTGGCCTTTATAGGCTTAAAATACATCTGAGGGTCTAAACGAGGGAAATTACTCTTCTCCCCAGCTCCTTCCTCCCCATCCCTCTCTCTCAGTGGTTCCCCTGAGTGCTGTGTGCTCTGGAGCTTTAACTCTTGTAGGAAACCCAAAACAAAAAGACCTCCAAAATGAATAAAGAGATGAGATCGTAGAACAATGAAATTTCTTGGGTTAGGAGGCACCTTAAAGCTCATCTCATCCCCTGGGCAGGGACACCTCCCACTGTCCCAGGTGCTCCCAGCCCCAGTGTCCAGCCTGGCCTTGGGCACTGCCAGGGATCCAGGGGCAGTCACAGCTGCTCTGGGAATTCCAGCCCAGCCCCTCCCCACCCTCCTAGGGAACAATTCCTGCCCAATATCCCATCCAGCCCTGTCCTGGGACAGTGGGAAGCCATTCCCTGTGTCCTGTCCCTCCATCCCTTGTCCAAAGTCCCTCGCCAGCTCTCTGGAGCCCCTTCAGGCACTGGAAGGCTGAAATAAGACAGGTCAATCATTTCTGCGGTCCCAAAGAATTTGGGAAGAAGCCCCTGTGCCCTCAAGGATAAAAGCAGCAGGAAATGCTGACCAGCTGCTCCTCATCCACCAGAAAAAGCCATGGCTGGAGGTTCTGCACCAGGAGCTTCTTGGAGGAGAGGAGACAGAGCTGAGAGCAGAAAGGTATGGAAAAAATCCAGCTTTTCCTCATTGCTTCTCCTGCAGCCTCTGAAACTGATGAGTTCTAGTCCCCACGAGGGTTTTTTGTGCAAAAATATCTTGCTGGCTCTTCACTCTGTGCTGACCTGATGTGTTTAGCACTTTCCTAGCTCCAGGTAGCGTTTCCATACCTCTGATGCTCTGTCCCACTCTTGTGTGTGGTTTTTTCCTCCAAAAGATGGAGAACTGTTAAATACATTGCCCTGGCCTATTTTGATTGGGATTGTTCTTCTTTACTGTGATTAGGGCACTTGAAGATGCTTTGTTCTCTTTTTAAGTTGTGTGTATTTTGGTGGTTTATTTTCCTTGCATATTCTGCACTCGTGGAAAGCCTTTGTGTAAATAAGAGATTTGTGGAGCCAGATGGTTTTTGGATGCAGATAAGGTCACCTAATCACCTAAATTCTGCTGTGTCTGGGGGTTTTTTGAGTCCCAGGGATGTTTTGACCACGCAGGGAGTTGTAGCTGTAGAACTGTGCCTGAATTTCTTTGCGTCTCCACTCCTGGAGAGATTCCCTCGTGCACAGACGAGGCTGCAAACTTGCCCAAGCACAGAGTTACAACCAGCTCCGAGTGCAGCCTTTGGGAATAAGGAATAAATGTTTTTTTGGGCCAGACTCTGCTGGTTTTCCTTCTCTACAAGAGCCTGCCCTGCTCCAGAGGCAGGGTGAGAGGCTGGGGACAAGCAGAGGAACATTAGGACGATTTTTGTGTCTCTTTGTCCCCGAGGAAGGTGAGCAGAGGCCAATCAGTGGCAACCTTCCACAATAAACTCAGGGTTTAACAGAAGGAATATTGTAGTAACATGCAGCTAACACAGTTTTGGGGGGAAAATGCAAATGTGATGCTGTTTCATAGAGCTGATCCATTCCCACATACTCACAAAATGTCTTCTAATGAAAATTCTCAGTTCAAACACAAACAGTGCTTCGAGCCACCCAACTTTGTGCTCTCAGGCCCCTTGGGCACACTGGCACCTTGTTCTGTGAGGGAAATACTTGCTTCAATGGCAAGAAATTATTTTAGGGTGGCTTATTATGCACCACAAACCTTTTTAATATTGGTCATAAAGCTGGAAGCAAAGGAAAAGTGACATGGCTCCTGCTTGATTTAAAGCACTTAAGTTGTTATGGATTATTTATAACTTTATCCTCAGCATGGAAGGTAAAACTTGTAATCCATGGCCAGCAGTACCTCACCAGCATCTGAAACCCACAGCTGCCAGCATTGGGGTGTTTTATTTTTCTTTTTTTACACAATAAAATGTGATCTATGGTTGTTGCTAACTTCATCGAGGTACTGATTTGGGACTTTTTAGTGTCATAAAACCTGTGAAGCAGAGACTTCTGGAATGTGAAACACTGACACAGTGCCTCTGGAGCACCACAGGCAAAGCTGGCTGATGGAGATGGGTTATTTGTGGGGATGTGGTGCCTGGAATTACAAACACTGCAGGGTTTAGTGGCACACACAGAAAAATTCCCTGAACTTTCAGAACTTTGTGTGGAAGTCAAAAGTCTCCTCTCTTTGGGGGAGAAAAATAAAAGGGCAGGTGGAAATGTTACTTCAGAGGAGTATATATTTGGATTTTAACTCACAATATTTATCTGCAAAGGGTTGCAGTGCTGATAAAAAGACAAGTAACTGTTGTTTACAGAGTGTGTGCATCTTGCTTGATCATTCAGCTCCATAGGTGCTGCAGGAAATTGTCAGCTTGGAGCATCCTGCTCGTGCAAAAGCTGCTGGAGGAGCCCCTTTCCACATGCAACGACTGTCTGAATCCAAGGATTCACCCCAAAAGCACCATGGGAATATCTGATTTAACAGAAAGTTCTAGTCAGGCATTTGCATCTGGAAGCACAGACTTCCCAAAGTTTTGATAAAGTATCATATCCTTTAAAGCCGTGTCATGCAGCGTAAATAAATAACAATATCTAAATTAACACTCCTGCACCCAAGGTTCAGTACAGGCTGTGAACTTGCCTCATATTTTCCTCTGATGATTCAAATGAGCAACAGGGAAAAAAACTTTCTTTTTAGGACTTACCTACATTTTCCTGCAGATTTATGTTTATTGCTTTTCCACCGTCAGCTGGCAGAAATGAGGTTAGGCTCTCATTACCCACTTGAGCTTTTAATTTGCTGTAGAAAGTCATCTGAAAGGGCCAGAATTAGCACTGTCATGCTCTGTGTTGCCCGTTTCACTGCAGCACGGGGCTGTGACAGCCTCAGCAATGTACCTGTGGTGCCTGTGGCCAGCACAGTCTGGGCTCTGTTTGCCTCAGCCCTCACACGCATACAAATTCATCCTACGCGTCCTTTCCTGCCCAGAACGCACACGTTGGGAGCATCAGCCATTTCCAGACACGCAGAAGAAATAAAGCAGCGAATTTTCCCCCTTCTCTCCCCCTTATGCAAATGAAAACGAGCGAGGAAGGATAAAAACCCAGCCCGGCAAACCCCAGCACCATCCACACTGCAGCAGCCAGCACGGCTCTGTACTTACAGCTCCGAGCAGGGAGATGTCTCAGGATCTTTACAATTTCCTGCAGGACTGTTTGGAGCTCTCAGCAAGGCAGAGCGTTCAGCGAGGCAGAACGGAGCCGTATGGAAGGTCTGTGCAGCTGGGAGATAATGGAACTGTTTTCCCAGCTGGGACCACGAGCCTTTTATCCACTGAGCATTGCGTGTCTCTTCCCTGGCATTAAGCGTGAAATGCGCTGCCTTCCCCGCGCTGCTCCAGCTAGGACCCACACAATTAGTGCCTCAATCAGATAAACAGCTCCTACAGTTTGTGCGTATCCCTGTCTGGAAATTTGGGATGTGTAAAAATCGGCTCTGCCTGGCTCATCCTTCAAGAAAGCTGAGCGAGCGAAAGCGCAGCTGTCAGAGCGGAGCATGAAAGATTAAATGTGCTCTTGCTGCTCCTCTCGTACAAATATGAGCTCCTGTCAGGTAATCACAAACCTCTCTCCTCAAAAACTGGGTCACTGCACGGGCTTAGGTTTAGAACAGGACTGGGAATAGTTTTGTTTAGTCCTGGCCCCCCCACAGTTGTGTCCCGAGCTCTGTAAGGTGCAGCTCGTGGGACTTGAACCACGTCCCAGCACCGAGTGACCTCTTCCAACACTCAGCTGCCCCTTTCTGTGTCACATTTTAAACAATTTTTTTTGAAAAAGGGAGAGAAGACTTGCTTGTCTAAAGCAGCACAGACATAAATTCTGATTGAACTTCAAACCTTCCTGGGTTTCTATTTTCCCTCTTGGGACTGGTTGAGCAGAGAAAAGGCAGAGTCAGGCAGGGGAGTGTCCTCTTAGGGAGAAAAGTTACTCAGCTTCATCACTGAATCCCGGAATGGTTTGGTTGGAAGGACCTTAAATCCCATCCAGTGCCACCCCTGCCATGGCAGGGACACCTCCCACTGTCCCAGGCTGCTCCAAGCTGGTCTTGGACACCTCCAGGGATCCAGGGGCAGCCACAGCTGCTCTGGGAATTCCATCCCAGCCCCTCCCGACCCTCCTAGCCAGGAATTGCTTCCCAATATCCCATCCAGCCCTGCCCTCTGGCAGTGGGAAGCCATTCCCTGTATCCTGTCCCTCCATTCCCTGTCCTTTTCCATCTCTCCTGGAGACTTCTCTGCTGAGGCTGGAAGCGCCTCAGCTGTCCTGGGCTGTGAAATGGGGACAGCAGGACGTGGCATCTCCTGGAATGTGCCCACAGGTGCCCAGCAGCCCCTGCCAGCCCCATCCAGAGCCTGTCGAGCCTCCTCCTGATTAACATAAACAATTTTGCACTTCCATCCTGTGAGCTTCTCAAATGAGCTTTACCGACAATTAATTAAGCCTTGCAGCACCTTCTTAAGGAGATAGGCATTATAATTAGTAGCTCCATTTTTAATTAGGAATAAAATTTAAAATGGAATTTTAGGTATTTCCTCATTGAAATTTTTTTTTAAATAATTATGGGGCTTTTTCTAAGTGGCATCAAGAGTAAATAGACTACAAGTTGCTTGCAACAGATTAACTCAAGCTTCTTGCAGCCAATTTTAAAAGTTTATTAAAAATTTAGCCTTTTCTATGTCAAAATAAAAGAATTTCCTTATGCATTTCTTATTGAACAAGGCTGAGAACAGAATTTTTCAGTTGCTGAGGAAATTAATGCTGTTAAAAGTTACCCATCTCCAACTGAGAATGTAAAAAAGAAAAATTTTAGAAATGTTTCTTCAAGAGGTTAATTGCTCACTTCAAGATTTCTGTAGAGCCAGGCTGGGAGAGCTGGGGGTGCTCCCCTGGAGAGGAGAAGCTCCAGGGAGAGCTCAGAGCCCCTGACAGGGCCTGAAGGGGCTCCAGGAGAGCTGGAGAGGGACTGGGGACAAGGGATGGAGGGACAGGACACAGGGAATGGCTCCCACTGCCAGAGGGCAGGGCTGGGTGGGATATTGGGCAGGAATTCCTGGGAGGATGGGGGGGCAGGGGGATTTGGGATGGAATTCCCAGAGCAGCTGGGGCTGCCCCTGGATCCCTGGCAGTGCCCAAGGCCAGGTTGGACACTGGGGCTTGGAGCAGCCTGGGACAATGGAAGGTGTCCCTGCCCATGGCAGGGGTGGCACTGGATGGGTTTTAAGATCCCTTCCAACCCAAACCTTTCTATGGTCTCATTTTATTTTCATTCAACAAAGACTGTAACATTTCAGTGGCTGAATTTTGAACTTCTGAAGATCTGAATTTTCTTTTCATTAGAACTTGTAAAGTTCTCATTTAGATTTTTCTGAACTATCATATACCCTATTAAAGATTCCACCCATATCTTTGAGAAATGACACAGAAAGTGATGACAAATTTGAATATTAAACAAGTCTTATCTTAGAGGTCAAGATAAAACATTTGCATGTTACCCAAATGTTGTGGCTTTGCCTGGTACCCTGTCAAAACAAAAAATTCATTTTGACAACATTTCTTTGTCAAATATTTTGCTTTTGAAGAGTTGTGATATTCTATCAGAAAAAAAACAAAACACATTTAAAAAAGACTCAGGAACAAAACGAAAGCAAACATTGATGATCAAAACCAAAACAAAACAAGAGAGCCTCTGTTGTGTTTCCAGCTGTCAGAAACCCCTTAAACAAAACTTTTCCACCGTTAAGGAAGGGCTGCTCCTTTAGGAGTTTTGACAGCGTCAGAGCACAGACAATTCCTGCAAACTGGGGCAACCTGGGATGGGCCCCCAGCCCCCTCAAAAGTTGGCTCTGAAGTGACAAAAGCTCCCCTGTCTCAGGATGCAATGCACAATGTCCTTGTGTAGCTTTCAGGACGCTGTTGCAGGCTAAAAATACCCGGGAGATAGGATCTGGTCTGTAAAACAGACAGGAGAGCATCAGGAGCACAGGCTGGGAGACAGGAGGGAATTAGAAGCTGAGCCAAGGTGTCTCTTGCAAAAACTCGGGCTGGAAGACACTCTCTCCTCTGCTTGCTCTGTGGAAATTGGAGATGCCTTGGGATGGTACACATGGGGTTTTGTCACTGTGCCCTCAGGAGCCGGAGCTTTCCAGCTCCCTGTGGCTCTGTCAGCTTTTCTATCTCTCTTTTAGACAGAGGAGATAAACCCAGGATGTCTTTATCACCTTTTTAACTGAATTAGTCTAAGGACTAACATGATCTAAGCTCTTCACTTGAGTGGAGCAAACATCAACTTGCTCAAGGGCAAATCCCTGCAACCAC
This sequence comes from Tichodroma muraria, assembly GCA_013390105.1. Lineage (NCBI taxonomy): Eukaryota > Metazoa > Chordata > Aves > Passeriformes > Sittidae > Tichodroma > Tichodroma muraria. Next base: position 139,747 of record WAAG01050820.1, on the reverse strand, counting down.
AAAGGCAAAATTTAAGGCCCAGGATGAGTTATTTTTAACAAAAGAACGTGATCCTGTCCCATGAGGTGCTGTACTCAGTCAGTGCCACCTTCTGCTCTGACATTCATCCCTTAACCCACCTAAATTGCTGTTTGGTGTTGACTCCATGCAGAGGGTGTTGGTTACTCTAAAGTTCTAAATCACAGAATTGCAGAATGGTTTGGGTTGGAAATGACCTAAAAGATCAGCTCATTCCAACCTCCTGCCACGGGCAGGGACACTTCACCTATCCCAGCTTGCTCCTCTTTATGAATCCAGGGCACTGCTCAAGTAAGATTGAATTAATTAATTTTACAGTGCTAATCAGTAAACATTTCCCAAATTATTGGCTTAGTTTCCCCTCAGTCCTGTTAGAGACGTTCTAAAGTAAATTTCAACAAATTTTTTCATGAACGCAACCTTGCAATTGGTTTTCAATACAGAGGTGATGTAATTTCAGATTCATGGAGTTACACCACCTTTGTCTTGTGAATATTCCTTGGAGTCTTGTCAGAGACAGATATTGGAAACCTGAGAGCAAAAATCCATCATAAGTCACTTGCAATGTAAGAATTAAAATGTGCTATGAAGAAAATTGAGCTGCTGGACAGGCTGGGTAGTTGAACAGTGCAGACATGGGGGAATGATCTGCTCTTGCATCAAAGAGCTCTTGAAATCCCACAAAAATGGATTATTGCACTCTGAATTCCCCAAAAAGTTTGCTGCTGGAGCAGAGAAACCAAGAAAACCCAACCAAACCAAACCAACCTGAATTCTTGATGACTGTGGGCAAGTGACCACCATGAGGAAGGGAGGTGGAACAACCACTCCAGCAATAAAGTTCCTCATTTCTGCAGATTTCCAGAAAAAAGGAAAGGAATTTGCTCTGGAAGAGATGTTCACAATTTTTACCTTTTTGTGTAAATATTTTTTATTATTATTATTTTTAAATCCTTATTATGCTCTTACCCTGCAGCTGGAGAGAGCACTAAGTGCCTACTCTGTGAGTTATAGAGAAGAATATTAATACAGAACAAATAATGTCAATTATAGGAAATACACTTTCATATAGAATAGCTCTTTCTTCTGTTGTTTTTGTAGATTTTATTCCACTTGGGACACACACACGTGATGGAGATATGACACTGAAAATAAGAGATCTGCAGGTTTGACAGATAAATGTTCAAACAGATTTTCTGCTGAGTGTAAAAAGACACAATTCAAAGTATAAAGCTTATTGGTCTTCTTTTCCACACTAGATCCATCCAAGAAGCAGAATTAGGCTACTTTATACTTTTTTGTATTCCACAAAGCTCTTTCCTCTGCCTGAACCTCAGGCTTTGTCTCCATGTGGTTTGTTCAGGGCTCCATTTTTGAGTTACGGACAACCCCAAGCAGAGGCTCTGCTTTGATAACAAGGGGATTAATTAGTTCCCAGCTCCACAAACAAACCAGAAAACAAACCTTCTGAACTGCTGCCTCTGTACCCCCCCTCCAAAGATGATTAAAGAGGGAAAGAAGCAGCTCAGGGATGTTGTTAGTCCTGTGCTAAAGTGCCCCATTGATCTCCGTCTCTGGAATAAATGCCAAGGTTTAGTGGGTGTTAATCCTTGCAAAATGTGCAGCTTATTAATGATCCCCCCAGCAAAGGTGACCTCTGGAGCCAGGAATGGTGCTCTGAGAGGAGCCTGAATAGTTCCACTGCTTCCAGCTGCTCTGCTGCCACAGAAAAACAGGTTTCAAATCTGTGTCCTGGTTCTTTGGGTGGGAAATGCCCTGATCAATAGCTGGAGGTTTATCTGTAATGGAACTGGAAGCTCTTTAACACCAGGACAGACCTGATTGGAAATGACTGGACAAGGAAATTTAAAAAGTATAAGCAAAAAGAAGTATGCAGGCTTTTACTGGAGTTATTTTTGCTACAGCTGGCGGTGTTATTGGATGTGGTTTGTGTTTTGAAGAGCAATCACTGTTGAACAACCTTTGCTCTCCAGACAATCACAGTGACCTTAGTGAGACTTTCTAATGGCTTTGTGGCCAATCCTGCCATGATCTTCTACTCATAAAATGTGGGGAGCTTGATTATCTCTTTGTTTCTTCAGGGGGTTTGTGTGAGATGTGGTTCTTTGCTTTTATTTTTACGCCTGTGTTCCTTTTGCTATTTTTTGCATTTACTTTTTAAAGAAAAAAGCCATCTGAGAAAACACCAGCTGTGCGTTTCCAGATTTCCAGGGTTGTGCCCGTGCTTGTACCTTCCTGGATGTGAAATATCTGATAACTGGCTCACATTTTGCATCGATTCTCCTCCAGGGAGAGAAACCTTGGAGCAGGGAGCCTGGGAATTGCAGGGTCCTTTCAGTACTTCTCCTCCCGGTTGTGCTAAACGGCGACGGGGTCGATGTCCTGTGGAGGAGGAGACCACAAAGGCATCACTGCCTGCAAGTCCAGGGCCCCAGATGTCACCTAATGGGTGTCAGCTGCCAGGGGACACTCAGCTGTGAGAGGGAGGGCTCAGAGACCCAGACTGGAACGGAAAAATGCACAAACCCTCTCCGTTTACAGAAACTGGTGTGGCCACAAAGCAAGTTACTCCTTTCTTGCATCTGACACTTGGCAGGCTCTCCAGAGGGGGCGGGGGAGAGGGAACGGCCTCAGGCTGGGCCAGGGGAGGCTCAGGGTGGACACCAGCAGGAATTTCCCCATGGAAAGGGTGCTCAGGGATTGTAACTGCCCAGGGAGATTTGGAGTGCCCATCCCTGGAGGTGTCACCTGGCCGTGGCACTTGACTGCTCCGGGCTGGGCATCGGGCACAGCTGGGACTCCACGGTCTCAGAGGGCTTTTCCAAGCTCAGTGATTCTGGGATTCTGTAGCTACACTTGACCAGGCAAATGTCTAAGTGTTATAGTTAATGGTAAGGCATTTGGAATTAAAATCTATAAATGCTGCATCATAGGCACAGTTCTCACAGAGACGGATAAAAGCTGGATTAAAACCAGCAAATATGTTCAATTTTCTCTATGATTTTTGCATCTTTTAAAGACTTGTGTCTCACTGCTCAGTACATTTCAGCCCTGCAACAAAATGCTGTGTGTAAACTATAAAAAAATCCACCTTGATCAAAAAGGAGAAAAGAAAAAATACTGGTATTTCATCAGGAACTGTAGGGACAGGACAAGGAGAATGGCTTCAAACTGAGAGAGAGTAGGTTTAGATGGGATATTGGGAGGAAATTGTTTCCTATGAGGGCAATGAGGCCCTGGAATGGAATTCCCAGAGCAGCTGTGGCTGCCCCTGGATCCCTGGCAGTGCCCAAGGCCAGGCTGGATGGGGCTTGGAGCAGCCTGGGGCAGTGGGAGGTGTCCCTGCTATGGCAGGGGTGGCACTGGATGGGCTCTAAGGTCCCTTCCAACCCACACTAGTCTGGGATTTTGTGATAATGGTTTTAGAAAATGATACAAAAACCCTCCAAGTGCTGCCTCTCCCTCCTGGTTCCTTCATTTCCAGCCAGGTGTTAATGTCAGCGGGATCAGATCCATGGGAGAGGGAATTTCACCAGCTCTTTTTCCAGCCAGTCTCCCCAGGGCTCACCAGGGTGATCTTTGAGCATCTCTGCCTTCATCACAATTTGGTCTAATGGAAAATATGAACAGTGCAGCGCCCGTGGTCTAACAGTGGCTGTAATATCAGCCCTTCTTTTAGGGAACCAGTATATAAAATCCACTTATTAAAAATGGATACATGAGAAGAGTGAGTGGAATTTTATAGATCTGGTTTTACTGCAGAAAATGTAGTTATTTGGGGCTCACAAAAGCTGTAAAGCTGCACCTAGGTTTTTACAGCACCAAGTAAGCTCAGATGAATTAAAACATAACATTTTCCTGCATCCTCCTTTGGATTATATTTGAGGACGTTTTTCATTCGGGTTATTATTATTTTTTTTTAATTTCAAATGGCAAACAGAAAATATTCCTCTTTCCAGCTGTAGATAGATTTAATGAGGAATATAATATTCAGACAGGGATCATCTGTATGAAGTCACTTGCTGGATGCTTTGTACAGAAATATCCTCGTGTTTTGACACACTGATTTCTTGTTCTCTGACAGGGCTATAATTTGCTCTAAGAATTGTTTCAGTCGTTTCCCAAATATTTTTCATGCTGCGTTGGGAAGAAATAATTGAATTTGGTAAAGTTATACCAACTTTCATTATGCTGAAAGAGAGCTCTCTTTATGTAATCCCATCAACTTCCTCCTCAAAGATCAGCTTAATTAAAACTCCACTCTCTTAAAACAGACCATTGCTTATGATTATAATGAAGCTGAATGAAAACTAATGAAAATTAACTAATGCAGGTCAGTTTTTGTATGTCACAGGATGATTTTGTATTGCTGTTGCCTTGTAGAAATGTAATAAGAGGAGCTGTACCCAAGGATCAGCCTGGCTTTGTGTTTTAATACCCAATATATTTTAGGGGGGCATAAAAGCCTACCAGGATAAACCTTGCAAAGGAGGCAGCTCAGTGAGAGGTAAAGCTCAGCTCAGGAAGGGTTTTATTTGCTCAGAATCTTCCTAAAATGTTGGGAAAACCTACAGGAGGTTTGCTCCGGGTGTTCCTTGTCCTGTTAGGAGATGTTTACGGGGCTGATATCAATAGAGAACAAACCTGACAAGGAACAGCTTTACTGGAGCCAGATGCTTTCATATTTTTCATAGAATCACAAGACCATTAAGGCTGAAAAGGCCTCTGGGATCACCAAGTCCAACCTTTGCCCAAACACTGCTGCCCCCACTGTCCTGAACGATAACACCAAGAGTATTTTTAGAATGTACTTTTACACAGCTTTAAAACTCACTTTTGGAGTGAATATTTCAGAATCTGGTTTTCATGTCCTCCTTAAAATGAAAGTATTTAGCCCATTCTGTTTAGCTCTTACTCAAACAGTTCCTAGCAGTTTAACACCCCATCTCTCTTCCCATAACACAGTCATCACATAAATCTTTCTAGGGAGAGCCCTCTCCACTATCCAAATCTTTGTGCATCTTTCACCCATGCAAGGGAATTTATCAGACTATTAAAAATAAATTATGCAGGCTTTGTGCCACACAATCAAATCTCTGCTTGTTAAGCATTTAGTGCCAGTGATCAAACCTCCTAAATGTCAGTGAGGTCAGAGCTTGGCTGTGTTTCCTGCATAAAAGAGAAGCTTGGCTGATGTGCATTTTCCTGTACCAAAATGTACTGGATAAAACAATTATGTGAAACATTCCCTTGGAAATTGTGGTGCTGCTTCCATAAATTTGCAGTTTCAACTCTTGGGCAAAATGTGTGAGGAGGGGTTGGACTTGATGATCTTGGTCTTTTCAGACCTTAATGGTTCTATTAAATGGGAGACATTTTATAAGATATTTTTTATTCCTGAGACTAAGTTTAGACCTTTTATTTTGGTTCCAGCATTGAGCACTGAAATCCAAAGAAATCCATGTCCTTGAATAGTGTGCCTTCAGCCTGTGCCACTGCTATTCTGAAAAGTTGGTCCCCACATTTAGGCCTGATTTAATGAAATTTTACATTTTGGAGAAGTCAGCCTTGCACCTGGTCTATTAAAAAAAAAAATAAAAAAATTGCAACTTCAACCTGAAATGTTGAAGAGCCCCTTGATGGGGTTTGGAGCACCCTGAGATAGTGGAAGATGTTTCTGCCCATGTGGGGGGTTGGAACTGGGAGGGTATTTAAGGTCCCTTCCAACTCAAACCATTCTGTCACAGTGAAAGGGCACAAGGAGTTATCACCCACACTTAAATCCCAAAAACATTGATTCAACTTCTATCAGTGCATTAATCCTGGATGAAATCTCCCAGCTCCTCAGCCTACTTCTGCAAGAGAAGACAGGAATGATTTACCAGATCCTTTTCCACCCAGAGATCTCCCTGTTATCTCCTGAGCACCAGTTATTTCAACTGCTCACGAAAATTGTTCCACCAGTTTTTCTTCTCTTGGTGCATAAAGTGTGGTGAAAAAACAAACATCTCAAATTAACTTCACAGTAGCTCATTTTAATTTTATCTTTTACTGTGAGAGAGCTGATAGCCTAAATCAGCTTGATTGTTATTTTAGCTGGTAAACAGCATATTTTATCCTCTCTGTATCTCTGGTAATAGCTGGTGCTCAATCCTTAGGATCCGTGTATTCATCTAATTATTAATTTATTTATATCACCCTTGTTGAAAGTACAGGAACGGTTTGGGTTGGAAAAGACCTTAAAGTCCATCTTGCTCCACACCTTCCACTATCCCAGAGTGCTCCAAGCCTGGCCTTGGACACTTCCAGGGATGGCAGTACCAAGAGGAGGTAGAACAAGAGGAATCACTTTACATCCCCTGTGTCAAAATCCCTCATTAAGAACACCCCAGAGGACTGTAATTAGCTCAGGGGAAATGATCACTCAGGCTATTATTGGGTACAACCCCCTTACTTAAACCCTTTATTTGCACTTTGTGATGTCTTAGAGTGAAATTAAGTAATGTAAGAGTAGAACTATTTCAGGGAAAAGGGGCTTTTTTGTCACCTTTCAGCAGCAAAACATAGAGCCCAATTGTGTGGTTTGGGGTATGGTGTGGGAAGGGCAAAGAAAAGTCAGCAGCTGAAGGAGAATCAAAGAATTCCAAATATGTTGGTAAGGAAAGCCCTTGGAGGTCACAGATCCCAGCAGTGACTCCCTCATCCGGCTTCCCGTGTCCTGTCCTGCTCCAGCAGCACTCCTGGAAGTCACTGGTGAAGGATTTTCTGGATTCCCTTACAGAGACTCATGTGCATAAAAGATAAACTGTCCATCATTACCCCCAGTAATGGATTTACTCCTTTATCTCCAGTAATAAATGGCAGTAATTTGGACCTGTGGTTGAAGCCTCGTTCAGAAAAAGGTCAATGTTATGGAGGTCGTAACTGTCACCACAAAGTGCGACTGCCCTGGCGTAGAGCCTTTAGCTGATATTGATCACTAGGTTCTCTATCTTCTTGATAAATTCAAGAGATTTTCCACAGATTTTGACCAAAGCATCTCATCCTTTCATTCACTGGAAGGAGAAGATCTCTTGGCTGCTCAGACTTCCTCTTACACTTGTAGAAAATTAGAATTAAATATTTAAAGTGAAATTAAATCCAGTGTTCTCAGTGCTGCTGAGAGGGGGAAAATGGTGTTTCTGTTGTTTTGTGATAGTGAGAATAATGACAAAGTTAAAACCTCAGTTTGACTAACAGTAATGGTGGGCTGGAGAGCAATTAGGACTGGTGATGGAAGATTTTGGGTTATTCAGTCCAGCCTGGAACATGAAGGGACAGGAGGGAGGAAATGTGTGGCTGCGTTATTGCTGTGCTCATGGAATTAAATTCATTATCCACCACTGGTTTCTGAGGAACAAATCTGCTTAAACATCAGACCCATGCCCAGGTCAGCCATCAGCAGTGGGCAGGACTAAACCCTGGGAAATATCCCACTAAGGACAGGAGCTGGAGCCTTTTGTGAGTGCCGTGTGTGACAGCCCTGCAGCTGCAGCTGCCAAAGAGGCCCTTCCCATATGGAGCCACATTGTTCCTCAAGTGCTTGCCATGAATGGGTTTTCTCACTTCCAGTCCCACAGGGGGAAAAAACCCAGAAGTGTCTCCTGAAAAGCTGTTTGACTTCCAGCTGGTCTGGCTGGAGCTCCGAGCAACTAAGGGACGGCTGTCACAGGGCTCACAGGGATGGCTTTTCCTTATTCCTGGGCTCCAGATCCCTGGTTCTCACTGGGATCATCCCCAGGGTAGCACACCCCACTCTGGAGCAGCTTCCTTAGGTGCAGCTGTGGGCTCTGTGCAGTAATGCACATGTGGGGCCAAATTCACGGGCAGCAGTGCTGGCTCTGTCCTGCCAGGGGTGTTGGGTGGTGCTGGAAAACTCCTTGGTCCTCAGGGATCGTGGAGTCACTAAGGTTGGAAAAGGCCTCCAAGATCATCAAGTCCAACCGTTGAATGAATGCATACCAGGATATCTGAGCCCCTAGATCTGCTTTCTCTGCAAAACAGAACTTTTAAAGATGAAAAAGGGACGTTGGCCATGATCCTCATCCTTTTTGTAGTAGTTGGGAAGAAAAGAACAGGATGTGGAGGCAGCCAGAGAAGACCTGTTGGGATCATCCCTTGGGATCATCCCACTGCTGGAGAGCTGCCAGCTCTGCCCCTTGGTGACTTCTTATGACAATGAAACAAGACTGCGACAGGATCCCCCAGAGCCCAGGACTTGATCTTACTTTTGTCACTGACAAGTCTGATGAATTCAGAGGTTTCAAGGTCAAAATATTGAATAAAAATCCAAACTCTGAGCTTCATACGCTGCCCAGGATTTTCCAATCTGGGAGCAGCGCCTTTCGGGATCATTGATAAAGCTGTTGTCTTAGGGAGGTCAAAGCCACTTGTGAAATGTTGATTAAAAAGTTGATTAATAGGCTGATTAGATGTGAGGTTTAGATGTGGATTATATTTAAGGATCAGCAGCAGTTAAGAGAAGTTTAAAGCCCGTCCTAAGCACCTCAGTCATAGCAGCTAATGATATTTCAGCCATAAAGCCTTCCTTTCAGGGGATAGTCCTCACCATGAGAGCAGAAGTAGAATCAAAGGATTTAAGACTCCTTCTTCTTGGTTTACAGTTTTCAATTCTTTTTTCCCTTCTGGAAGCCTTATAAAAGAACTGCAAGAAATATAAATTTTAGGAAAGGAAATCAAGCTCCAGTCTGAATCCCAATGAACTTACTGAGAGCTACCCACAGGCTTTATCCATGAGTACACCAAAACGCCTTGTAAGTGTTATTTACCTTCACAATATACCCATGAAACAGGAATCTTCCAGTTTTACAGGGAAATCCCTGGTCCTTCCAGGTGAAAGAATTGGGATCTGGATCTTTAGGAGGCTTTTTTCCCCAAAATAAAAAGGACAAAGTGTGACAATGAAGCATCAACATTCCACCACTCATGGAGTGTTTTCCCATGGTGGTGTGGCAGAGTCACAGTCACGATGTGTAATTCACGTGTCTGCTCCGGGCCTACTGGGCCTTCTTCCTCTGAAGACCCGGAGATGTTTAAAATACCCCAGAAATATTGACCAGAACACAGAGTGAAAGTCAAAGGAGGTTACCAGTAAACAAAATCCTATTACTTGATTTCGGTAAATCCAGTTTTTACTCTAGCAAAGCATGCCTCCCTCTCAATAATGTCAAATAAGGTATCAGCACATCAAAATGTCTGTTGCCTCGTGGAATAACTATTTGTTCGTGCAAATGGGGCACAGTGCTGATTTGGAGGGCCCTGGTAGGCAAAAACCCAATTCAATTCTTTTATTGCAGGCCTAAATTTCCCTTTTTAGTGTTGCAGGATCGTATAACTTTGTCACTTGCAGCAGAGAGCTGTGGGATGCACCAGGGGCTGAATTCTTCTGTATTTGACATTATAAATGCCACCTGTATTTGTTTCTTTTTTTTACTATTATTTTATTTCTGCTATAGTTGTGGGTTTTTTTCTACCTGCATAATTCATGGCTCTAAATAGAATTACATGAACATTTTTTCAATAGCACTTAATCCCCTCTATACCTTAAAGGAGATATTTGATCTTGAGGAGGATTTGTTTCTTGAAACAACTACAGCAGTATTTAATTATTTCTGTTTAAAATCAAGCAAACTTCACAGACAACATTTTTTAATGTTAACCTCAGTGGATTTGCTTTTAATAGCATAAAAGAAGTGTGGCTAATGATAAGATTCTTAAATTCTTCTATTTTAATCCTTTTCTGACCTTCTTGCCTTCTGTAATCTTTGGTAATTGCACAAAAAAGAAAAAGTTTCCTCCATTTCTTCTTCTGTAATGCAGTAAAATCTGCAAATTACAGTGATTTTGATCCATAATCTCCCAGGCACTTCTGTTTCTGATTCTGTTCGTGTTGGAAATATTGGACTGTTTGAAGATCCAGCCTGGTTTGTGCTGCATTACAGGCAAGACTTTATGTAAACCACAGTTTACCCATCGCTTCTCATGTGCAGTATAATTTAAAAAAACCCAAATTCGTTGGACAACTTTAGGCTTGGGAGAAGCTGATTTCTGCCCTTTCACTTTGGAAAATGAGGAGTTCATTGAGTGTTCTCAGTGAAATCCCAGCTCTGGTGACACTGTGGGCAAAGTCTCTTGCTGTGCATTTTTAAGTTAAAATTGTCTCCTTGTGGTGGAAGAAAACCCTCTTCACTCATTAATGGTTGTGGGATCGTAGTGGCATGAAATGTTTTAAAAATCTTGCCTCCTGCCACTTAAAATAAGTAATAAATGCCAATGTAGGGTTCCCAGGCACCACGACTTAAGTACATGTGGGAACAAAGCCAGTATAAAGCTATTTAGGATTGATTCACTATAAAACTTTATTTGTAAAAAAAATGATTAATTCATTTTCATGTCATTCCCAATCATTAGAACACGAACAGGCATAATGCAATCCAAAAATCCAATTCTTGAGGACCTTAAAAGCAGCTTCTTTCTCTCTGTTTACTCATTCTTATTCAGAAAGCCTGCCAAAAAAGTATTCAGAGAGACCAAAAAAAGTATTTAAAGACACCAAAAAAGGTATTCAAAAACACTAAAAAAATCAGTAACATTTTATTTCGAACAAAGGCAGAAAACAAACCCAGGCTGCTGTTTCCACCCCTCGTTTGTTTTGCTTTGCCTCTTTAAACGCACCCTTTCCCAAGGGGAAAGGAAAATCCATATTGTCCAATTGTCTTTCCATTAAAATCTGCAACAAACTCCTACAGCTTTATAGAGCAGCGAGATCAAGGTGGGAATATTTGTCCAGGTATTGATCACTCCTGCAGGACGTGGTGCCTTTTCCCCGGGTTGAGAATCTCCCATCGCTTTCCGATCCCGCGATTTCTGCTCCCTGAGCAGGAGGAGATTGCTGCTTTTTGTCTATGTAATTGCTTTGAAGATTTAGGTCTAGATTTTAATCTCAGAAGGGCAATATATCTGGGAGAATCTCAGGAGGAGCAGGGGGAAAAAAAGTGTGGCTAATGGATATGCAGGGAGCATCACAGCGGCGTTTTCTGTGGAACAAACAAGGCATGACATGGACCTGAGATTAGAATCTGGCAGTTGTGAAATTTAGATGGAGAACCCTACAAAGAGCTCTTAATTTCACTGCCAGTAGTCAAAATCTGCCACATAATAATCTCAATAATGCTGTAAATATATTTATTTGAGGATCTTTAAGCATTGTCACATCCAAGTCCAGGTTTCGTCTTTAATCCTTTCCCCCTAAAATATGAAATTATTTCCCTTTCCTGAAATAGCAATATTTTAATCACAGAGCCCCTCTCTGGAGTTAAAATTGCATTATTTTTATTTTAATTTTTATTTTTTTATCATTTTCTTAGATTTAGCCACGGTCTGGTGCTGTAGTGGAAGGTGTCTCTGCCCATGGGAGGGAGTTGGGATAAGATGGACTTTAAATTCCTTCCAACCCTTCATATGAGTTCATTAAATAGCTGTGGTAGGAAAAACTCCTTAAAATGATAATCGTGATTCCTCAGAAACAGGATATCTGCCCTCCCCACACCTACAGTTTAGAAACTTTAAAAACTTTGAAGTCACCAGAAGGATTTGTGAGCCTGCATTTGGATTTTCACTTTCAAGGTAGTTTTTTTTTTTTTTTTCTATTTTGCTCTTACAATCATTCTGCAGAAACAAGAAAACTGCACTGCTTTTCTTAGCATGGTTCTTATAGTCTGTTCTCTAAGCACCTTGTCTTTTCCATTGATTATCGATTCAATCCATGGGTAATTCACTCCTAATGCCCTGCCTGGGCTGAGGTAAAATCCCCTGGGGATTTCTTGGTTGTGGTTTCCAGCTGCAATGAAGCATAATTTATGTTTTTTCCCCTCTGAAAGTTTGTGTTGCCTGTAGGGAGTTGTTACTTTAGCTGGAATTTCAGTCCTAACTTTGGAATTAGGAATGGATGACACTGCTTTTCTCATATTTTGGCGCCTTCTCTATCGCATTATTTGACTTGAAGCCTCTCTGTATCTGTACCTGTAATATAATTACCATTAATATGGTTAAAGCAAAGAATACAGCTGGAGCTGAGGCCTTTTTTGGCAACTTTCAGTGTACCCCATAAGGCCACCAAATATTTCACCTCTGGGGCCATGTTCCACCTTGAGGCATTAACCAACAACATCAGCAATGGCCCAAAATCCCAGAATGGTTTGGGCTGGAAGGGACATTCAAGATTGCCTAATCCAAACCCCTGCCAGGGCAGGGACACCTCCCACTGTCCCAGGCTGCTCCAAGCCCCATCCAGCCTGGCCTTGGACACTTCCAGGGATCCAGGGGCAGCCCCAGCTGCTCTGGGAATTCATTCCAGCCCCTCACCACCCTCCCAGGGGAGAATTTCTTGCATATATCAAACCTCTTTTGCTTTGAACCCATTCCCCCTCATCCTGCCACTCCAGCTCCTGATGTGGAGTGTCTCTTTGGTTTCCTCGTGGTACCTTCAGACAATGTAAGCTTTCCATGGGGTCTACATAGAACCTTTCCTTCCCCAGGCTGAACATCCCCCCTTTTCTCAGCCCCTCTCCATAGGGGAGGTGCTCCAGTCCCCCTGGACTTCAGGCTGTGCTTGGCCCTGTGCCAAATTGCCCCATGATGTCACACTGCACCTAAAACTGGGAGCCCAAGGAATAATCCTAGATTTTCTGCAGCCCATAATGCTAACAAGCCTGAGGAAATTGGATAAAATTCTTTGGGTGTTGTGTACAAACACTGAAGCTTTTTCTCCCCCCCAATTGCTGCTACTGAAGTCGGAGTGCATTTGAAGATCTGAAACTTTTCTTTTGAGGCAAAAGTCGCCTCTTGTTCTTCCCCTCATGCTGTGTTGACATGTTTTCATCAGCTACATGGTGTTACCTCTTCTGCATTAAAGCCTAATCACAGCCTTGGAGTTGCTTGCAGTTACCAGCTACAAACAGAAAGATTTCTCCCTGTGAGACCAGAGCGTTCCTCAAGCAATTTTCCACCTTTATGCAGGGTTTTGTTTCATCTGGGTTGGTTTTTCCCCGTGCTGTTTCTTACCATCTGCCTTGCAATTAAGCTGTTTAGGAGCACCCACATCAAAGAAGGGCTCTGGTTCTCTACAAATAGACCTCTCTGCTGCACTGCAGAAATGACAAAAATAATCCACCTAGTTCCATAGTTTATAATGAAGAAATAAATATTTTTCCCTGGTGTTTTTTTATTGGCTTACCAAAACCAAAAAATTCAGAAAAAAGGGCATGTTAAATATGTGTAAATCGAGCAATTCTTTGCTGGAGAAAAATCTAACCAGCAACATCTTTATTCTTTATAAGTCTTTCTATGCAAACACAAATGATATTAGAAAATTAATGGTAATATCTTGTGGTTTTTTCATTATTTTTCTTTTATTTATTGCCTCTATTAAAACCACAATGATAAGATCCCATCCCTATAAAACATTTAAAGTTTTGGTTTTTTTCTGGAAAAAGCTAATTTTGATCTGGATGTTATTTCGAGTGCTCAGGGTTTATGGAATGTGGAGAACAGGAAGCTTTACAGGAAGAGATGGGAGATAACGGTCAAAGAACAAACTTAATGCTGAGCCAGCCAGTGCTTCACTTTAATTGTAGGAGTCTTGTAGGGATGAGTTCCTCAAAAGATACAATATTTAAACAAAAATGTAATAACG
>WAAG01050820.1:108598-125883 GCA_013390105.1 Tichodroma muraria | reverse complement strand
AAATTGATTTTTTTTTTTTTTTTTTGGTGGCTTTTCTTCCCACTTCATGGAATGAATACTTTGGGTTGGAAGGGTCCTTAAGGTTCATCCAGTACCAAACTTCTTCCATGGCAGGGACACCTTCCAAGCTGACCTTGGGTACTGCCAGAAATGGGGGAACCGCAGCTTCCCAACACAATTTATTATAATAGAACAAAAGCTTACGGAGGGAAAAGGAATAGAAAAAATCCAGTGTCTGAGGAAAAAGATTTCCAAGGGTGCAAATGTGTCAAAAGTTTCCATGATGTGACAACAATCCAGCTGGATAAAAAGTGGCCGGGACTTGCAGGTAATTTAAGGTAACGTTTCAGTGCCCAGGTGGGTGATTGCTCGCAGTGACCTCCCTAAACAACCTGAAACCAAGCTGAGAAAATGGGATTTTCTGTTGTCTTCCGTGCTGACCTCTGCTGTCAACTCAGAAAGAAAGTAAATTAATCAGAGTGTGTTTGCTTTGTTCGGGGAGTAATGTTTTCTTTTTCACGTGTTGTGTTTTATTTCAGCAGCTAATGGCCCAATTTATTAAGAAAAAGCCCGGAATTTTACAAATGCCGTTTCTCTCATTAGAGCCCGATGGGGAGCCTGAACTGGGCTGCTCCGGCTCCCCTGGCACACAGGCACAGCCCAGCAGGCTTTTAACCTGATATTCCATTGTCCCTAAGGATTTCACACCGAATCGGGCTGTAGGCTGCGTCTAAGCTGGGAATGAGCTGAGCCTAGAGAGGCAAACCTCAAATTCTTTGCTGTCCCAAGCACTGCAGTTTGCCTCAACAGTGAGTGACAACACCATTTCCCCTCACTTGGAGATTTGTTTTGGAGCTTTAACCTCCCTTTTTGTTTCTAATTTAAATTCCCCTGGCTGTATTCTCACACACCTCTCCAGAATTTGCCCTGATTTATCTAAAGGAGCCAAGGAATTATTTTAATTGTTTTTCCACCATGTTTTGTTTTGGTTTTTTTTCTAGCCAGCAATTAAAATTTCTGCCATCCTTCTGCAAGGCAAGCACTGGGGCCTTTTGACCCTGAGAGCAAAACTTCAGCCGTAGAAGTCATTTAAAACTCTTTCACCTCCAGACATTTATTTCTTCTCTACGTTTCAAAAACTTCAGCTCTCTTCTCTACCCCCAGGTGTGGAATCAGTGCCCAGCAAAGTCCCATCCCTCTCCCTGCTCCGGGGTTGATCCATCCAGGCTCTCCTTTATGGAAATCACATTTTCCTCCCTTTGTAGTGGCCAAGCAGAGATCAGTGTATGGAAATTCAGCACGTGGCGTTGGGAGGGATTTATCCAGCTTTATCCAGCTTCTGGGGATGGTCCCTTACTGCCTCAGCCAGCTGGAATCACCCTTCCTGGAGATTTGACTCAGTTGGGGATTTCTGTATTTGCATGGACATTTGACTCCCAGGTGCCACCAAAAAGCCCATCATCTCTGAAGCAATTAAAACAGAGGATTTGCAATTTATCACCAGCTTCGCCTTGCTACACTTTCCCCTTTTTGCTTTCATTCCAGTGATTGCAAGCAACCAAATTTCAATTAATCGTCAAATTTTGAGAGAATTAGGCTGAGTGTTTTCAAAGTGATGTCAGGGCCGTGGCAATCACTTTGTTGCTGCATGGTGTTGTCTTAGAAGCTTCCCTGAGATGCAGCTTTCATGCAAATGCAGGAGCTGGTGTTTGAAGAGCTCTGGGAAGGCTCAGATCAGAGGTGTTGTCTCTGGGCTCTTCTCATCTAACGTCACTTCACAATGAATTTATTTGCGCACGTTATTTACCTTTGGATTTCTCCTTTTTACTCCAGGACTGATCCAAAGCTTATGGCAGGCAGACAAAAGAATTGTGTCAGGTAGAAAAATTTCTGTTGATTTCAGAAGAACATCTCTCTGTGTGAAGGGAAAGGAATCAGAGTCATTCCTGGAAATGCCGGTGCTTGTTTTCTGTCCCATCCACCTGCCATACTGACCCATAGTGAGTTATCCTCACTCCTCTGCTGAGTTTTCTTCTTCTTATGAAACCCTCCTACCCCCCAGAGGGGGCTTATAAAGAGAGAGGTGTTAATTGGAAGAGGTTTAATTAGCAAAAAGAAAGATATTGTAGCCTTTGTACTAATAATGTTAATAATATTCTCATTTTAAATCAAAGGGGGTGAAATCTGTGGAGCTGAAAGGGAGTAAGGAAGAGCAGGATTTCCACCACTGCTGCCTGTGATACACTGAGTGCATCAGGTGAATTTACATTTCTCCTTCAGCCAAGTTTTACAAAATTATAGATAAAGGTCATCGGGATGAGCACCATCAAGTTTAGCAGTTCTGAATAATGTAAATGAATACATATTTTTAAATAACATTATGGCTAAAAATCACATAGCATCACTATGACTCAAAGCTGGACTCATCATATTCCTGTCAAGAGGGAAGGAATGGAGTTACTCTTCAGAGGAGTCCTCCAGGGCTGCATTTATTACAGGACAGCAGAATGAAGCTGAAAGCATAAAACCGTAAGCAAACCTTGAAATTCACCCCTAAAAAAACTTAGAGGAAATATTCCATGAGCTCTGTGGTGCCTCTGTGTTACTGTCTGAAATTTACACTTTAATGGGCAGGTGTTAATGAGTAACAGCTAAAGCCTGACCTGTTCTCTCAAGAACTGCTTCAGAAATAAAATCTTTCTACCTAAACAGAGTAAAAAACCTTAAATTGTGTCTGTATGTGGAACTGCAGCCTGTGTGGGGAGGAATAAACCCAGTACAGAAAGCTGAACAGATTTAAACGATGCAGAAACCCGGAGGGATCAGGAGTCACAATTCTGCTGAACTCTTTAATGAATTGAGTGATTCACCTTTTGAGGGAAACCCAGACAGGGTCTGAAGGAGCCAGCAGGGAAGATGGGGAGAGACTGGAGTGACAGGACACAGGGAATGGCTTCTACGGCCAGAGGGCAGGGTGAGATAGGATTTTGGGAAGGAATTTTTCCCTGGGAGAGTGGGGAGGGGCTGGGATGGAATTCCCAGAGCAGCTGCGGCTGCCCCTGGATCCCTGGCAGTGCCCAAGGCCAGGCTGGATACAGCTTGGAGCACCTTGGGACAGCGGAAGGTGTCCCTGCCATGGCAGGGGTGGGATGGGATAAACTTTAGGGTCCTTCCTGCCCATTCCATGGTCCTATGATTTATGAATTATCAGAGCTATGTAGATTTTGTTGTTTTGACTTTTCTTTCAAGGTTAATCTTGACTCCAAACACATAAAGATCATTTTCACACAACTCTTTCAAAAATGAACCACTGCAAATCCCAAATACACGTGGCTCCAGCAGAGCTTGAGCAGGCAGAACAGCAGCCACAATTCATCATGAAAAACAGGTGTGAAAGGGAGAAAAAAATATATAATCAAAATGAAAAATGACCAGGGTTTGTTAGGAAAATTGTTATCACTAATTTAATCAAAATATTACATTTTTATGCACATTTTAAAGTGGGCTCTTCTTATTCCCTCTTAAGTAATCTCAATTTTCAGGATACCCAGTCTGTAGTAATAACAGACGTTATATATCTTCCATCTATGTAGTCTCTGTAAAGATTCTCAAGAGATTCATCAACTTTACAAGGCATATAGAAATGAATCCTATACAAATTACATACCCCTGGGGTATCACTGATCACATGCTGGAAAAAAATAAATCCCTGCCTTTCCATTAAAAAGCCTTAAAGCAGAAATTTCCAAAGGTAAAAGACCTGCAGGAGTGAAGGGTTAATAAATTCCATTGCTCTGTAGAGTCAGAAAACAAGATTGCAGGCAGAGCTGTGAGTGCAGAGCTGTCTTCCTTCCCTGATAATGGAATAAACAAGGTGATTTGGGCACAACTAATTGTCAGAGATAAGCAGCAAATGCCAGGCGGGGAGGTGAATTCGAGCTCTGACACTCAGAACATGTTAAACACCTTTACCTGCCTGAGCTCAGCGAGATCAGAGCACAGAGATTAAGGCTCATTTGCTTAGCCAAGAGCTGTGGTTTGTTTGTAAAGCACTCCCAGTCAGGAATGTGCTTCAATAATGGCCCAAGAAAAGGCAGGTTCAATACCCTTTTCCCCAGGGTTTGCCTGTTTGGGAAGAAGTCTTTTCCCAGCTCCAGGATAAATCAGAGGGCTGTGTAAATAAAGCCTTCACAGAAGTATGTTTGCTGTCATTAGCCAAACCACTCGTTGTTGCAAGTATTCCTAAGTATTCCTCGGAGAACCATTTCATCCCAGCCTCAGCAACGAGTTTGTGCTCCACGAGCCTTCCACAAGCACTTATTAAATCAACTATCCAAGGAGTTAAGTGGAGTCCATTTATAAATAGAATCTGGGGAGTTAAATACCATTTGTCATTTTGAAAGTATTGATAGAGCCTCTTATCAGAATGATTAGAGATATTCCTTATCCAGGCATTACTTCTCCATGGCATTGAGGGATGGAGCAGGATTCGTGCTGCTCTGCTCAGGAAAGCCTTTACTGTCCCACAAAATTTGTCTGCAAGCAGCTTTTGACTTAATATATTCCCAAAATGTTTAATGCATGCAGAGCAACCCCAGGTAACCCATTTGGGACATTCAGGAATCCCATGATCAATGAGGCTGGAGAAGATCTCCAAGACCACGCCCAAGCTGTCCCCACCTTGTCCCCAGCCCAGAGCACTGAGTGCCCTCCAGGGATGGGGACTCCAAACCTCCCCGGGCAAGCCAAGACCTGACCACCCTCTCCATGAAGAAATTCTTCCTGAATTTCTCCAGGGAAATGCAGGAGAAGCATTGCATTTGCCTTCACTCTATTTGCACAAAGTAAAGTTGAAACATTATAAATGATCAATGGGAGAACTGAAAATAATTCCGATTTTAAAGACGTTTCTGACTATTCCAAAGCCAGCTGCTGTCAGGCAGGGAGGAAGGGAGCATTTTCCCAGGCAGATTTCTTCCTCAAATGCAATTAAAAGTAGTAGAAGGTTAAAATAAAAGTTACAGGAGAGCACAGCACAGCAGGACCAGGAGGAGCAGGGCAGCAAACAGCAATTCCCTCTGGACTATGAAATGAAAAAGGCTTACTAATTCATAAACTAAAGGTGTCTGAGCTTTAAAGGAGAGAACTTGCGGGACCACAGCTTCGATTTTTCCATTTTATTAACCATATGATGTGCTGTAGGCGTGTAATTTTGTGAGTTTGGAATTCACTCACTTGCTCAATTCTGTCTTAAAATCCCTGCCAGCACCTTGAAATAAGAGCATTCCACAGCAGCAATATCCACTGGCAGAGACCCCCAGCTGGGGGGGGGATCCATTTCATGTTCTGCAGGGCTGGAAGGGAAGAGAAGAATGAGAGAGCAGGGAAAGGGAACAGTGATGAAAAGGGAGGAAAAGCAGGTTTTTCAAAACTGTACTGATTGGGTTTTTTTCTTTTTAAAGATGTATTCTTATTATTTTTTTGTTGTTATTATTATAATAGCTATTATTTTACTGTGCTGTGACAAGAGCAGCATCCTGCCATGATGCTCAAGTAGCTGAGCGAGGTGCTCTCCATTCAGGTGCACTTTCAGTATCCTGAGAATAGAATTTGGAAGTAAAAAAAAAAAAAACAAAGACATGGAATATAGGAAGTGTTGTTATCACCTTTCTCCAGGCAGAGCCACAGAAATGGGAGCAGGGAGAAGAGAGAAGGTGGGAGCAGCACAGATCAGCTCCAGTCTCCTGGGTCAGAGCCTGGATTCTTTCCCTATGACAACTCCAAACGGACAAAATTTTACCAGGGATGATTTCCAAGAGGGGGAAGGATTATGCTTTACCTGTTAGGATATTAAATCCTTCCATAATCATCACTGCACAGAGCAGGATCTTGCTAAATACATCCTTAGCCTGGCCAGATGTGCTGTTCTTATGTTCTTTATATTCCTTGAGAGTGGCAGCATCAGAAACAAGATATTTCCCTTCTGCTTGAACCCTGGTTAATTTTTAACCCTTGCTTTCAAACAGGCCATGGGATGAGCTTGTAAACTGCTTTAGCTGTTCGAATTGTGCTCTCTAATTCGTACCTGGGCCATCCCCGCGGAATGAAGGATGTGTTAAGGAACTGTTGCACGGGCTGTGACTGGGAAGAGCTACAGGTGAGACCTCGGCTCTTCAGCAGGTGATTTATGGAGCCTTCCTGCCCAAGTAGTGTTAGCAGTAAAAAAGCAGCTCTCTGGGGAAGAGTAAAGGCAGAGCAGGGAGTGGGGAATTGAAAGACACCGTAAAGAAAGATTATTTCACTTAATTATCCTCCTCAGTGCGAGGCCTGGCTCCTCCACTGGCGGCGAGCGCACGGACAGGGGCACACGGGCAGCAGCCGCTGGTCCCGGGGGATGTGCCCTCAAAGAAGGCGCAGGCACAGCTCATCCCGGGGATGGGGATGTGCCCTCAAAGAAGGCGCAGGCACAGCTCATCCCGGGGATGGGGATGTGCCCTCAAAGAAGGCGCAGGCACAGCTCATCCCGGGGATGGGACCTCTAAGAAGGCGCAGGCACAGCCCATCCCAGGCCCTGTGAGGATTCCCAGCTGCCTCGCTTGTCTCCGTGGCTGCCCGGAGGCGCGGGGAGCGGACCTTCGGGGCGGGCAGCGGCGCTTGGGGAACAGGGCTGCGGAAAACGCGCTTGGGACCTGTTTATTCCAAAGCCGGTGCCTTCCTAGCGTGGGAATTGTCAAGGCTCGAGCAATCCACAAAGGAGAGGAATGAGTTGAGCGCTTGGAGCTGCTCCAGAGCTCATCTCCTCAGCCGGGGCAGGACCTCCTGGTTCGCACTCTCCCCGAAAGGTGCAGCACCCTCCTCTCAGCCCTTCACACCTCACTGCCTGCACCACAGGCGTTAGTTCTGGCTCAAGGATTTGCTCCGTGACAAAGGAGCTGCCTTGAGGATATTGCCTGGCTGATTACAGGGTCCCAGGATGGTTTGGCTTTTAAGGGACTTTAAAACCCCTCTCATTCCACCCCAGGTTGCTCCAAACCCCGTCCAACCTGGCCTTGGGTTTAGCGTTTTCTCGGATTTACCGTTTCCTCGGATTTACAGTTTTCATTTTGGAAAGTCTCAATTGAAAGCCTTCGACAAAGTGTCCAAAGGCGGCACAGTTTAGACAGTAAGTTAAATAATCGCACTGCCAATTAGAAATATTTTTTAAGCATTTTCACGCATTGTCCTGCCTGATTAAACTTTGCTGTGACATTTCAAACTGCTAATGTGTGCTGCTTGTAAAAGTTTGGCAGTTAAATGGAAATCGAGACCTTCAGGCTGAATTGTAACTAATTATTCCAAATATTGCTATTAGTAGGCGAGAGTAAATGATATGAAAATGAAAATGTGGCTCAGATGTCTAAATTTTGTGCTGTACAAGTGGAGCTCTCAGAGATTTCCATGCACATGAATTCATGGTACTCAATATTGCTGGATAAACCGTAATTCCATCCAGGAGATTTTGCTGGAATAATGTTCCTCTTGCTGATAGCAGAGCAGTAATAAACCCCACATATTCCAGGTGCTCAGATTTGACACATAACACCCACTTGGTCAATAAAGGGTGAATTTTATGAGTTCTGCTGGAGTGGGGAGAGAGGGAAAAAGTCTTCATCCTGATTTTATGGGACTGGATCAGTCTTTAAGTACCAGCAAAGCTCCTTGCAAGGGTGACCCTAAAAACTTCAGATCAGGGTGTGGAAAAAGGCATTTTCACTACGAGGAGCAGCTGCAACTTTAATGTAACTTTAAAGCAGCTCTATAGAGATGGATTTATACTATTTCAGAGTTGACCTTGAGAGTGTACATAATCTTCAGCCCTTATTTTCACTCTGTGAACCACAGCCACCTTTCCGGTGGCCAACAAATTCATGGCCCAGTGGCTTTGAAAAGGGAAAGCAGCAGAAATTAGTCTGAAGTCACCAAACATCAAAACTTGGTGAGATTTAACTGAGCTTAATGAAAACAAACAAACAAAAAAAATACATTGAAGAAGTAACAATCCCAAAGATCTTAACATTTTTAATTCCACCCTCTATAATGACAATCCCTGAATTTTGAAATGCTCCTGAAAATATTTAATGAACTGTGAACTCTTCTGTTATAGAGTTAAAAATTCATGCCTTTTTATCTTTCCTTAGTTCACATGGGTTTTATTCTGTGTGTATCTAAAAGGGAAAAGGGATTTCTGCACGAAGACACAACCCAATATTTATGTGCCAACAGCAAAGTCAGGCTAAGTCTAATTACAAGAGAAATTTGAGTGATTTCCATACCCTAATGGCAAATCCTTGCTTTTTGCAGTGTTGCAAAGCTGATGGAGAAAATGAACTGCCATAATCCAATTACATCTCAGGAGCTGTCTGGTGATTTTAGAAAAACAACATTTACTAATCTGTTAAGTAAGTCACTGATACGATAAAAATTATGCTTAATATGATAAGACTTCATTTTGCATTAAATCACGATCACATCTGGGAATTCCAGTCCCAGTAACACTCTACAAGAGCTTTGTGATTTAAATTACTTTAGGTTAAGGAAAACAAGAGATGTTTAATGATTTTACAGCCATTTCAGTGCAGCAGCATTGAGGGTTTCAGTCCAAACCCAGTACAAAGTGTCGTGCTCCGCTAAGGAGCAGGGTGGGAGCTGATCCAGTTCCACGATGATGAGGATGGGAAGGTGGCACTCAGAACTGGAATCCCCTCTCTGAACAGCCCTTGACCTTCAGCTCAACTTCCCCTGCGAGCTGGGATGAATCCCTTAAAAAGATAAATTGCCCCCCATGGTCTGAACAAGACCTGAGTCAAAAACTCAAGATCTGTCTGAGTTTTCCTTGAAATGTGGAAACTTTACAGCCAGGAGCCAGTGCAATAATGTCAGGATATTGGGAGGCATTTTCTGCTGGTGTTTTCCACACCTGACAAATGTCCTGTGTCATGGGCCACGAGTTTGCTGTGGGGACATCACCAGCTTTTTCCCTGTGTAGATGCAGGAATTAATTTCCTCCACATCCACGGGCTTTTGCTTCCACATTCGCTCTTTGACAAGGGTCTGGCACAGGATGCTTTGGAAAGAAGTAGATAGATGTCTGGAACGTGCCAATTTGGGCTGTTAGGCACTCCATCTTCATTCATAATCATTAACGAGGTGGCTCTAAACCCAGATGCACGAAGTTCGTGTCTCTTTTACAATTTTGAGCTAAATGTGCTCTAAATATACGCATGTCTTTCTATTAAAGCACAAAAAGATGAAATGGTATCATTACAGACTGGCTGCTTCTGCCATCCTTAGCAATGACCAGCTTTTAGAATCCATCTCCATTTTTTGCATCAATTAACTTCTCTAACTAATCAGGCACTCCATGAAAACAGCTCCTTTTTATCCACTTGGGTTAAAGTGGCTAATGTTCAATGATCCCTCATTTGTACAATCTGAGGTGGTGAGAACCTCTCTCAGCCGTTCATTATTTGATATAATGCCCCTACTTTTTCTGTATCCAAAGTGAACAGCTTTGCTTTTGCAATTTCCTAATCCCCATGATCACGCCAAAGTTGCTTCCATAACTAAACCAGAAATACCAGCAAGTGCTCAGCAAACCTTTATTCCACACAGTTGCTGGATTCATTTTCCAACCAATTTATCACATATTGAAAATTCATGCTGTGCCTTATCTTATATATCCTTCTCATAGATGATTCCCAATAAATATCCTGTTGGAGAGACGGGGAAGGATAAGACAATAAAAATAATAAAAATAATTTAAAAATTAATAGTAATAATAATAGTAATAATAATATTAATAGTAGTAATAATATTAATATTATTAATATTATTAATATTAGTAAATAATAATGAAACTTTAGGCAGATTAAAGAAGAATTTCACTTTGAGCTCTGACACAAGAGGACCAGAAACACAACCTCAACCCCAAGTGCGAGCAGCTGGAGCTGCCAAATCCTTGAGAGTTTTTCCCAGAGCTGGGATCCTGCTGCACCAACCCAGAGCACCTAAGCAAAGTGAAGTTTATCCAGACTCCAGGCTGGGAAAGGCAGATGCCACACAGCTGTGCCTGTGGCACATTCCTTGTCCAGCAAAGCTGACGAGATCTGTGAAGGTTCTGTTGGATTACGAAGATGAGGTGGGAGATGGTCCTCATTGTCAGATAAATAAATCATAATTCCTCCAAGGGAAAGGAGTCTAAGAATAACTCAACCTAGGGTTTAGAGAGGGAAATGTTAATGAGTTTAAATCAAAGTCCATTTGCGTGTGAAAAGGCAGAGTCTTCAAGGAGCAGCTCTGTAAGGTGCGCAGTGCCCCGAGCTGTGTTCGGGGCCAGCCAGCCCCGGAGCCCCAAGGCTGTGTGCTCAAGGTGGAGACACGGCAAAATCGTGGAATCACCGAGGCTGGAAAAGTCCTCCAAGATCACCAAGCCTGCCTTTCCAGCACATCCCCTCATTCTCACTACCCCAGGCTTTGCAGGGCCACATCTGCTCGTGGTTTGAGCGCTCCTAGTGATGCTTTGTTGGGTTACCTAAAAACAAAGGCCAGCCAAATTAAGAGAATAAAAATCAGTTATATTTATTGAAGGGCTTTCAGGAACATTTAGGGCAGACAAAGCCCCCCAGGGGCTAAAACGGAAAACAGGGTTTTCACACTTTCATAGGTTTGGTCCATTTGCAGATTGGGGGTTAATCTTCCAGTTACAGCTCCAGGGAATGAAGTAATTTTCCCCAGGTTTGCTCCCCCCAAGTCACTTCTGTTTCCACCTCTGGGGGCCTGAGGCAGTGAGGCGTCCTTGATTCCCAGGCCTGGAGAGGAATTGCTGTGCCTGACCCAAACGGGGAAGCAGCAGCTCACACTGAGTGTGGAGTTTGGAGTTAAACACTAAAGAATTGCAGGGTTACACATATATGAAAAATACAAAAGCTCAAATCCTAAGGCATCACCACGGATGGCGATTCCACCACTGCATCCCTGGGACTGGGCACCCCGAGCCACCTCATCCCTCCTTCTGCATTTACTGCAGACAAATCTGGTTTCTGCCATTTGTTTACCCTTGGACTCTGCCTCCCTGCCTCGGCATGCATTTTTAATTAGGTGCACTCCAGTTCCTTCCCTGCTTGCTCGCACTTTAATTTGGGAAGCGCAGTTTTCATTAGCTCTGCAAATATCCACTGTTCTTTGCAAAGTCAAATCTATTACTCGCAAAATAACCTTGCTTAGCCCTGGTTATCAGTTATCCCAATAATTCTGGGCTCTCTAATTAGTCCAGCTGTTAACTGTTCAAATTCCCAGGGCTTAGCTGCACCAGGCAGCTCGGCATCCACACGATCAATGCTGTCACTTGGCAAGCATTTTCTTGCAGACAAAAGTGGCTTTTCCATGCTCCTGGGGAAGGGACAGGTTCGGGTTGTTTTTTGGTTTTTTTTTTTTTTTTTTAATTTCAGCACGATTTTCTGGTGCAGTTTGCACTTCCCTTTGTAATCCCTCTGTGATGCACTGCCTGTTCCTAATGCCACTAAACCTGCCACCCCCACCTGGGGATTTCCCTGGCTTCAGGATCTCTTCAGAACACCTCAATTCTGATTAAAACCACGAGTGCCGTAATCTTCCTTTCCAGTCCTGGGTCACATTCAGCTCCTGCCTCAGAAATTCAGGTGGCTTCTCCTCCTGCCAGGAGTTTCCTTGCTCCCAACACTCCATAATGGCCAGTGGCTCCTGGGGATGTTGGGGGGATCAGGGGGTTTAGGATTTCTGGCCCCAAGAGGTAGGACAGGACCCCATTTCACTGGAAATTTGGGATACCACTGATAAAGGACTCAGTGCAGGTCTTCCACAATTACAGTTTTTTATCGACAGTTTATATTTTGAAGAGCATTCTCAAAAATCTTTTTTTTTTTGTGTTAACTTCTCCACCCTGAGCATCAAAGATCAGTGTAACCATTCTTATGGGTCATTGCAGAAAATCTTAGAATCTGAAACTTTTATTGAACTACTCATTTCTTCTAGGTTTTTTCAGTCAAAAGCAACTGTGGGGAAAAAATCCCCCAAAGAGTAAACCCCAGGTATGTCCAAACTTCATGTCACAAATCAACATAATTTTTTAGTCAATGTTTACTTCCTAAATGTGTTTTCAGCTCATTTGTAGATGTTTAAGCAAGCTTTCAAGTAGAAAAGGGCGTTTAATTTTGGATTTGAAAGGAACAGTCTGTTCATCTCCAAGAGAAAACTTAATTATTTTTAAGTCTGCCAAAAACTCAGACAAATTTTCATGTCATGTTGATGGAGTTTGGTTGTTTTGGGTTTTTTTTTTTAATAAATTGAAAATAAGCTACAAAATCTTTTCTCAGGCTCTACCTCCATTTCTTCTTTTTGTCTGGAAATGAAATGCAGTGTAAGAGGGGGTAATTGTCATCCCCTTTTCATCCTCGTGTGGGGTCACAGGCTGAGAACTGGTCTGAGCAGAACCTGTTTGCAAAATCAAGTGAGAGGGAAAACTCCACTTTCCAGAGCCCCTCACGTGAATTAACTGGGGAAAAGTTAACCCACAGCAGAAAACAAATGCACTGATGCAAGGAGAAATTTAAACTTTTTTGAAACAACCTGAGAGCATTAAGGGATAATTTTGCACATTTCCCAATGAAGTTTTTTCAGATGATGCTCAGAAGCTCTGAAGATAAAAGTTTGCCTTGCCTTTGATGTAGCCAGGGAGTCTGATAGAGCTCCCAGGTGATTTGAAGAACGGATCTGATTTGAATTTAAAGGTGAGTCCAGCAGCATCCCCTGTGGATGGAGGTTTCACCCAGACCTGTGGAGGGGACCGAGGCACCATTCACTGGCAGGTCCCCTCCAAAGCCCACGGGTCCATCAGGACAATTCAGGGAACATTATTAAACAAAATTTCTGAAGATTATCATTTCTCCACAGCAATATCTCCCTCTTCTAACTTTGATATACTGAGACAAGCAAGAAAGGGTGAAAGCTACTGCAGTAACTTAAATAAATAAACACCCAGAAGTTCTAATACTCAACAGCGACTATGCAGGCCAGGGGGAATTCCTGCAGTTTGGGAGAAGACAGGGAAAAGCTGTTTTCCAGGTCTTGCAGGTAAAACCTGAGGGATTTTTGTGGCAGGACAGAAGCCTCTCCTCACCATTCTTTCCTTTCTCCACAGTGTGGAACATCTCATGAGGGCTGGAGCAGCATCACCCAGGTGTGTGCCTTTATTTGGGAAAACGCAGATCTCCTGTGTTCTTCTTCCCTAAAGACATCATTGTAGATGATTTAGACAAATCCACATCAGAATTTGGGCCAGATCAAGGCTCTGCATATGTAGAAATATTTAAATTTTTCAGGAAGAAGATGCAGAAGTGCTCTGGAAGAGTCGGATGGAAAATGTCAGTTAAGAAAGCAAATCATCATAATTCATTTGAGCTACAGCCAGGTGAAAAATAAAAGATTTAGGGATGAAGAATTTGAGAGAAATTTGTAGGTGGAAATACGGAGAACTTACGCAAAAGCATTCCCTGCCCAGAGAAAGCAGTGAGAGTATAAATGAGTGTTGAACAGGAAAGAACCATCCTAATATTCCAGAAAATTTATTTATACCAAAATAGTTCAGGCACCACAAAAGATGTGCTGTTCTTTCCTCAGTCTGGAGAAATATCTTCAAACAGCTTCATTATACAATACTAAATCTTCTAAATAATGCTGGCCAGTGATTTCACACCCTTCTTAGCCCACAAAGACCTCAGTAGTCCACAGAGACCCCTAAAATTTATTCTGGACAAGGAAGGTCTCCAGTCCAAACTGTATCAATAATTTGTGTCTACAATCACTAATTGTCCTTCAGGCATTGCTGGAACAACTCCCTGCTCTCAGGATCTAATCCAGCTCTGACAAATCTTCCTGAGGGATCTCTGCAGAGGGCAGAGAAATCAGGGAATGTCAGTGACAACTCCAGGGAAACACAAAAATAAGAGCTTGGGCAATTTTAGAACCCCAGTGATCAGCTCAGCTTCAGTATCAAATTAGCAAATGTAAATATCTTTATCTCTTTCTTTGTTAAGTTAACCCTGGGATAATAAATAATGCATGGAATTTACATTCCAGTCTCTCTTTTTGCATCAGCCCAGGTAGGGAGTAAAGCAATATTTGCTGCAACATTTTCCTTCCAGAGCTTCCAGAAAGTTATCCTTGCAATAAATAAATAAATAAGGCAATGAATAAATACATATTAATTGGGAAGGCTGATTTTCAGCAGGGACACACTGGCTTGGCAAACAGACATTGTACTCAATCTCAGGGACCATTTAAATCCAGGCTTAGAATTCATTCTCAATTCATTTTGTGGGACAAAAAAAAACAAAACCAAAAAAACAGAAAGAATGAAAACATAATTTTCCAAGTTGCAACTTCCATTACCTTGCAAGAACTGTGACCCAGTTAAAGTTCAGATGGATAACTCCTTACCTGAAACCATGGATTTAGTTTTAAATCTCCTAATACTTCCACCTTAGGTTGGATTCTTAAGGAAAAATCTCACTGGAGAACATCTCAAGAGCCCAGAAAACATCTCCTCTCCAACAATTCCAATTTCATTCCCACTCTCTCCATGAGTCAGAGTGCTTTATTCCCATTTATTTGACACTGCAAAGGCCTCTGGTGTCATCTCCTGATATTCCCCACTGGGCCAAGGAACAAGAACATGTGCTGCTTTCTTTGTTGTCTTCAGGATCAGGAGTTTTCCTGGCTGTGGTTTGGATTGCTGAGCAGGACAGTGATTCATGCATCCAGAAAGCTGGAAATAAGATTTCAATTATTTGGAGGTTGTATATAGATTTTTTTTTTATGAGTGATCCTAGCAAGACCTTTTTAGCAGTGGACAGGCAGAAGTGTGGGTGTTTTAGCAAGGAAATTAGCTGGGGGAAAGGAAAAGACTTTGGTTACACCTGGTGGGAGGCAGGTGCCTCAGAAAGGACGAGACCGGGTACAAAATGTGGGGGCTAAATGGCAGATTCTGTTATTCCTCCCTTCTCTGCCTTGGAGGAGGGACTGCAGAACCACTGTTCTCCCTGGAATCATGGAATGTTTAAGGCTGGAAAAGCCCTGTGAGATCATCAAGTCCAATCATTAACCCAGCCCTGGCAAGGCCACCCCAAGGGCCACGGTACAAGACCACCACAGAATTCCTTCTGTACACGAAGAAAAGAGCACCTGCAGGTCAGGGATTCAGTGCAGGAATAACACAAGTGCACGTGCTTGCAGCTCAGAGGATCCTGCACCTGACTGCTGAGCAGCAGAATTCCCAAAAAACCCAGGCTCAGCAGATCCACAGAGAAATCTGAGTGCACAAGCAAAGTTTGAACTCCAGGCTCTGAGACAGCTCCTTCAGGGCTGCAGCAAAGAGGTGCTTAAAGGTGCCCTTAAAGGTCTTTCCCATCCCGAATGATGCCGTGGAAGCACCTCTTTGGGAACAGGGGATTCCTTTAAGCACCAGTTTAAGGTGGGAGGACAGACATTTTAGCAGGGCCTGTTGTAAGCCAAGGTTTTAAACTAAAAGAGGGTTGATTTAGGTCAGCTATAAGGGATAAATGTTTGGCCATGAGAGTGGGCAGGCCCTGGCAGGGGCTGCCCAGGGAAGCTGTGGCTGCCCCTGGATCCCTGGGGGTGTCCAAGGCCGGGCTGGACAGGTTTGGAGCCATTCCCAGGGCTCCCGAGGCCCCTGGAACCCCAAGAGCTCAGGGGTGTCTGTAACAGACCCAAAGTTCTTCCCACCAAAGCTAAAAGTTCACAGGCTCCTGGGAGAACGTTTCCTTGCTGAAATCACGCTCCAGGCCCCAGAAAACTCTTGGACACTTCCCAAAACTGGTGTCTAGGGCTGGAGCAGGGAAGGCACCTCCCTGGAGGATTTGGGGCAGCAGCTTTTGGGACTGGTGCGGGACCCACCCCACCATTAGATGGAACAAGGAGCTGTGCACAGCTAAGGAACAGCTCCAAGGAGTGAGGGCAGAGATTTTTGTATTTTCAAGATATGTTTTTGCTCTTCATATCCACCCACACAGAAGCAAAATGCCGGCAGGGACAGGTTGTATTTCTCTTTTATGTAAGATAGATGCTCCTGTGGTCCTGTTACCTAAATGTCTCAGCACCTCTTAAATCTGTCATTTCCTTCACAGTGTCATATTTAATGGATATCATGGACTGTGCATCTACCAAGGGACTGAGCAGCACAAACAAGTCTGCACAGGGGGTCTGGAGCCCACGGAGCAGGGAACTGGTCCTTCATTTTCTTCATTTCCTGACCATCCAAAACCACTTTCCTCTGTGTTTTCATCCTCTGCCCAAGATCAGACCAGCTTCTGCAAAAGCACAAAGGTTTTCATTTCTTTCTGCTGTTTTCTCTGAAAACATCAAATTTTATCCATGAGCTTCACAAATTTGAAGTTTATTTGCTCTAGAGGGGTGAGATCAAAGGCTTCGTTTTTATGTACCTCGTGACATGAAAACAAAGCATTTTGCTTTGCCATTAATTTATCACATTGTTACCCAGAAATACACCAGTGAAAGGGAAACCTGGGAACAGGTGAATTCCCAAATTCCTTTGCAGACCCCTAGTGACAACATACCCAAGTAATAAATCACATTTGCACCACAGTTTAGTGTCCACGACTCGGTGCTGCAGGGGATGTGGTGTGCAAGTAGACTTTTCTCAGAAGACAGGATCTTTATGATGTTCTTTGTGTGAGGAGATAGTGGGGGCAGTTTTTCCCTGCTGCCTTGGGAAGGTGTCAGAAGGCTCTGGAAAAACCTCTCCAGCCAGCCCTGGTGACAGATTTGTTTCACCAGTGAGTTCATTAGTGACACAAAGGAATCATTTCCACAAGTGTTGGAAATAGCCAGCGTTGCTCAAAGCTCTCCCTCCACTCCAGCCTCGGTGTTGTGGCTCTTTGTCAGTCAAACCAAACCCTTCAGTGATTCCATGACTTTATGGTCTTCATTCTCTCCAGAATAAAATCGAAGTTTTCACACGTCGGTTCTTTAATTAAGCCATTGGTTGTGAAGATAAAAAGGGAGAGGATTTGGCTCTTAAATGTCAAGAAAATCCATGTTGGTGACTTCTGAAATGGGGGATCTCAAAATCCAGCTCACAGAATAAACCTGGGAGCATCTTCAGGTGGGAGCTTAGGAAAAGCTGGGTTTTCTCCAGCCACCTTGGGAGATATTATATCATTTATTATTTATCA
>WAAG01050820.1:50830-104138 GCA_013390105.1 Tichodroma muraria | reverse complement strand
ACCTGTGAGGTGAGGGGTGTGGCAGTGAGATTTTAAAGAGCTCCATCATTTAATTCAAGATCCAAGCATAAAACTGTTCTGAGATTCTTTTGGATACCCTCAGAAGGAATTTCACTGTATGGATGGAATTCTCAAACAAAAAATCCTGCCCAGTGATTCCAGGGAATTTTCTGATTTCAGCATCTTACTCTACCTTAAAAATAATGACAGCTTTTCGTGCCTCCTGCTGAATTTCCTCCCTGTTCAGCCGAGGTACAGCCATGGAAGGAGCAATTAAAGCAAGCTGAGAGGAAGAGCAACGTGGGCTCTGTGTGTGGGATGGTTTCCAGGTGGGATGGCTTTCATAAGTGCCTTAAAAAACATTCTGCCACATGGTTCTTTAGAGGCCTCCCCACAGAAGCAGCTCAATTATTCATTCAGAGCAGAAACTGTTTTATTACATGTCTTGTAGTTCGAATGGTTCCACTGAAATGTGGGACACTCTGCTCTCAACAAGGTTCTGGTATTTGCATTTGTACTTGCACTTGTCCTGTGGAGCAGTAAAAGAGTTGCCAACACCAGCTGGGAGAGAGGAATATCATTAGCACATATTTTGTTTTGTATCTTCAAGGTTAGTACAAATCACAAAATCTCTGCAGCTGAAAGAGAGGGGGGAAAAAAAAACCCACAAAAAATGCCACAGCTCTGGAATGAAACTTATTTTTCAAATCAGAAAAATTTGAAGATTAGACAGAACATTTGCCTGTGGCCCAGGGGAAGATCACTGTACTACGGCACAGCCTCACTCAGAGTTTGTTCTCATCCTTGCTGCAAAACTGCTTTTTCTGCCCCAAAATCTGTATTTTCCACTCTCAGGCTGTCAGAAAAGCTGATGAAAACCTGAGGAATGGCCAGCCTGTCCCTGTGTCCCTCTGCCACCTCTCCTCACCCGGGGGACACTCAGGGTCCTGGCTTCCCCTCCACATGCTAGCAGGGTTGTATCCAGCTTTTATGTGGATATTCAGCCGAGAGCTGAGGATTTACACCTGATTTGTGTTAAAAAAAAATATTTTAAAAATGAGGTGAAGGAAAATGAAGTTATCCCCTTCGTATCAAGCAGGAAGTTGTGTAAATCCAAATGAGTTTTGTGCCATGAAGGTCCAGGGTTGGATGCGGGGCTGTGAGGTCCCACAATTTGGCACAGCATGAGCAGTGAATGATTTCCAAAGTTTTTCCTTGAGCTAACATTGACTTAATTGTGTAACACATTCATATTACCATATGTACACATTACCGAGGCTCTCGATTATTTCCTAATTTGAATTTCTCCAGCGGTTCTCCAAAGGGCACTAATTCAGGATCACTGGAAAGATGGAAGTTACTGAGCACCACGACTGCCTGGATATCTCCCCATTTATCCATAACTGTGAAGAATGCCCTGTTAATTGTGGTCAGTGTTTACAGAGGCAATGAGTGTGATTTCAAATTGCTCTGTTCTATTTTCAAACGGGATTAATTAGGTTATGATTCTTCACAAAGCCTCTGCGTTTGGCCGAGCTCGTTTGTCGACAAACCAGCAGACGAATCATCTCATCAAACACATCCATTAATTTTGCCAGGTCATGTCCTGCAGGGAGACTGAACCCTTCGTCTCAAGGGCAAGGCTGAGCTAGGAGTTCTTCCAGAGGGATGTGGTGGTCTCCGGTTGGGATAACACCCTGGAGCAGGGATGGGTTTGCTGCCGACCTGCACCTCATTTTATATCCCTGGGAAAAGTTATCCCAGCTCTGAGACAGCACAACCTCTCCCTTCTCCCATGGTGAAGAGGAACTGTGTAATCCCAGTGGTCGACATGCTCAGGGTGGCCACTCACATGATGCCATTGCCCTCGTGCCATCCCGGACCAAAGGGATCCCTGAGACGTGGGAGGTTGTGCCTGTTCTGCTCCATAGTTCTGGTCTGCCTGTTCTGCTCCATAATTCTGGCTTCTTCTCCAGTGTTTGCCACGAGGACCAAAAGTTTCGTGCAACCAAAGAATGGACAAAGAGAACAGAAGACCCAGCTGAAGGAATTCTGCTCCGGCGTGGGCATGCAGCGCTGCCTGGGGCAGGCAGTTCTGGCTCTC
This sequence comes from Tichodroma muraria, assembly GCA_013390105.1. NCBI lineage: Eukaryota > Metazoa > Chordata > Aves > Passeriformes > Sittidae > Tichodroma > Tichodroma muraria. The sequence goes on along the minus strand of WAAG01050820.1, from coordinate 102,034 downwards.
CGTGGCTTCTGAATCCCATTTTCCAATCTGGTTCTCTGGAAATCACCTTCCACTCCCTGATCTGCCCTTGAGGAGATCAGTAGGATGTCCCTGTCTGGAATTTAGGCTGCAGGTCTATTGGAAAAAGAGAGGTGCCTCGTTCTGCACATCAGCTCCGGGGCAATGGGATCTCTGGCACACCCACATCACAAAATAACAGCGAATTAACACAGAGAGAGTTGAACCTCCATGAATTTTTCAAAGAGTGGCCCGAGGTTTTAATTTACAATCTAATCCAAGCTCAGCTGAGCTGCAGCTCCACGATTTCCTGCCCAGCATGGGAGCACGCAGTCAGCACCTCACGGTTAATGAATATGCTAATTGGGGATTTGGGGAAGGAAAGGAAGATGGGAGACCTCTGGCTATAAAAGCAGCCTAGAATTGAGATGCCTTCCTCTCTGCCTGTGCTGACACAGCTTTCCTGCCCCTCTTTCCATTCCTAGTCTGGACCAATCTCCTCGGAAAGGGAAATCATAATGAAATAAAATAAGTGTGAATTTCAATGTGGATAAAGAGCTGAGCAACTGCAAGAGAGTCCAGATCCCAATTCAGATTAAAGACAGGAGAGTTCCTTACCCAGGGCAGGTTTCAGCTCCATCCTGAACAGTCCCTGCCCCTGCCTGGAGCTGCTGAGAATTGCAAAACAGTGAAGGGTCAGAGAATACATTTTAAATGAAGACATAAAGACATGTACAACTGGTAGCATGATTATTTGGGGATGGCAGGTCTTACCTGGACTGATCTCATGAAATGCACGGAGGCAGAATGGCCCCTGGGTGAAATTCCAGGTACTGCTGTCTTTTGGGGAAGTGAACACGATTAACACAGAGCAACACCTGGATTTTTGCATGACCCAGACATTCCTTGGATGCAAACGCACTTGTAGATGTACATGCACTGGCATTTTTTGTGCTTTATCACTTTCTTCTTGCCTTATTTTACTAAATTTCAAATGTATTGTGCATTGGAATGGTCTCCTGCCACTAAAACATACCTAGGCATGACTCTCTCAGAAATGCACTCAGTTTTTAACCACTTTCCTTGCTTCCAGACAAGTGTTTTTAGACCCTGGTGAATATGAGTTTAAATAATCCAAGTGAAACGTGAACGTTTGGTCTGTAGCACATTCAGAGCCTCAGTGTCTGAAGTGAGTTTATCCAGAGGATTCTGTTCATACATGAGGAATTGTTCTGATCAATCACCACATACCCAGGGACCAGAAAAACACTGGATTTCATTTTAACCTCCAGTGAAAGCAAGGGGACACTACAAGGGAGCTGCAGAATATTCTGCAAGAAGTCTCCAACACATTTTATATATTCCTTCCCTTTCACATCCCCAAATTCCCTCAAAATTACATTAAAAAATCATGTTTGACTTATTGTTTCTTTCCCATTAAGTATTCTTGTCTAAGGAATTAATCTGAAAGTTTGGGTTTTTTTTGTTTGTTTGTTTGTTTGTTTTTTTTCTTTCATGAATCTGTATTTTTAGCCATTTTATTTAAAATCCCATTGCAGGGACAAGTGTATGCAACCCCCCCTGTCCATGGGTGAGTGCCCCTATAAATCTGTCCTGGGGACAGTGTGGGTGACATCAAGACAGTGCTGGGGAGCAGAAGGCAGAGACAAAACCCAGCTCTGCTTTGAACCCATTGGGACAATTTAGGGAACTCAATTAATGCTGAAACTGTGAGGCAGGAGAGGCTCAGCCACATCCCCAGAGTGTGGGCACTGCACCACTCCAAAATTAAAATATTTTTAATTTGCAGCTCTGGAGGCCAAAAGGGAGGTTGTAACCAACCCCAAATGTCTCATTTTACCTGATCCTTTTTGTCACAACAGCATCCAGCACCTAAGTCCACCACAGAGAGATGCTCTTGCTATTAGTCTGAGCTCAAAACCTGATTTTACAGCCAGATACTCCAGGGAAACACATCCCAAAGAATGACTACAAAGATGTGGAGTGAGGATCCTATCTTTTTTTTTGTAAAATATTTCATTTTTCTATGCAGCAGGCAGCAATTCTCACGGAGGCCATAAGGTGGACAAGGAGAAAACAAGAGAAGGGAATTCTTTGCCACACTTTATTTAGAGTTTCCTCCCATGGAGGGGAAGGAGGAAACTCCTGACATTATACCACTCCTTGTGGCAGTGCTGATACGGAAATGAAGATATTTCCCAGCAGAGGGATATAGGATTAATAAGGATAGTGCTGGAATTGTCTGGGAGAGGCTGTAGGATTAACTGCTTCCTATCAGGCTTCTCTTTCTTCAGCTGGGGGATGAAATTGTGGCCGTAAGAGGGGGTGTTTTGTGCAGATCCGTTTGGTGTCCCAGGCTGGGTAAGAGTGCTTGGGACCAAGGAAACAGATGAGCTGTCAGTTCCCCCAAAGTTCATCGCTGCCCTCCCCCAGTGTGGGGTAATTAATCAGGTAATTAATCAGCCTGCATGGGATCCCCTCACCATGAGTACAGGATCTGCACACAGAGGTACAAATGCAGCAGGGACAGGCTCTGATACCTTGGAAAAACTGCTAGCAGAATTCTTTGTACCAAAATCCCAGCCCCTGTAAGAGGAATTGTACCTTGGAAAAATTGCTGGCACAATTCCTCTTACAGCAATTTTTCCAAGGTATCAGCTTGGCTCGGAGCTCTGACTGCCAATGCACAAATCCACCACGACTGACCTATGGAATTCAGAGTTCCCATTCATTCAGGATTTTTACCTGTTCCTTGAATTGCAGATTCTCACTTTGGGATGTTTTCAGCTTCTGATCTGCCAGGGCAGTCTCTGACTGAGATCCGGGGCTCCCTGGTCTGCTCGTCCCTTCCTGGAAAAGCAGCTCCAGACACAGCGGAGTACATCCAGGTGGAATTGCTGCTCCTGTCCTCTCACTCACTGCTCCAGTGACTGAGAAACTCAAAAATTTAATCACAGATTGAAATATATTTGGATTGTTTTGTGCATCCCTGCTTTGCCTCTTCCAGTGAAGTATTTAGAAGACACTGAGATCCAAACTGAGCTGCAGCTGTGAGGCTTTCCAAGAGCCTGTGGCCCTGGCCAAACCATTCCCAACCTTCCACTGGTGCCCAAATTTGCAGCAGGTTCAGAGATTTGAATATTGCCTGGCTACTTCGTGGTGCTCATAAATGATTCATGTAGTACAACTAAACAAACGAGCTTTTACAAGAAAGAAAACCACAGCAAAGAAAACCCAAACCCAAATTAACCCCAAAATGAGCTTTGTGATGTTGTTGGTTGTGTTTTCCAGCCCCCATCCTCTGGTGTTGCAGTGCTTGGAGAGCACACACAGACCTGGATTTGCCAACCCCTGAAATGAAAAACACAGGGATTTGCTGACCAGAGCAGCAGGAGCCATCTGGGTCCTGGCTCCCGAGCCAGTTCTGGGGCTGTATGTGCCTCCTGCACATTCCCAGTGTCACTCCAGTACTGGGGAGCAGTTGGATAATCTGAGTTTCTGGCTGTTGGAGCAAGAGCTCTGTCCAAGGCTGTGATTACCCTGCCATGGGCAGTGGACTCCCCACTCCTCTGCAGCCCTTTCCAAAGCTGGAAGCTGCCATTCCCAAGGCTCAGGAAAGCCCTCAGCACTCCAAGAGCTGTCACTGCAATCCGAGCACCCCAAGATGCTCAGCCAGAGGCTCAGGAGCTGTCACTGGCTCTGTGCTGTCACCGAGGGCTGGTGGCACACGAGGCTGGGAGCTGGAAGGAAAAGGTCAGGGAAATTTGAGTTTCACAGATTTAATTCGCCTGTCTCACAACTCAGGCTCTTCAAAGGGGAAAAACTCACCACAAGTCTTAATTAATATGCCATGAGCTGACAGCTAAACGAAGCCCTTTGGGATATTATCTGAACCTAATCACTTAATGGAGCACCAGGTGAAGGGCAGGGAGCTTTTGGAAGGGAAATTCAGGCTCTTCCTTTCCAGAGGTGCTGGTGGCAGCAAGGTCAGGGTAATTCAGCAATTTGCTGCCTCCCAGTGAGATGCTGCATCACTAAACCTTCCTTTGTGGAAATCATTTGTAGGAATGAGACCTGATGTCATTGGTGCTACAAAACTGAGGTTTTTATACAATCATAGCTCAAAATTTTCATAGTTTTATACTTTTATTGGGTTTCTATTAAAATTTATTATTTTTATCTGTACAAATACTTCTATGCTGCACAGTTCCACTTTTCCTTTACATCAAATGGTTTTTACACATAGTACTTCACTTAAAACTCAAAAAGTCACTGTTTGGGTGTGTGTTCTCCTTCTTCCCACCCTGCCCTCCAGCTGGGACATCACTGCTGCGTTTCAAGGTCCTGCTCAGGAATGCCTCCCTGGCTGCTGGATGCTGCACAAACAGAGATAAAGAGAAGCAGCTGCTCCAGAGAGATAAAATCCACCCTCGGGTAGGGTTTGCACCCTCCAGGTGAGCTGTGCTCCTGCAGGTGGCCTTGCAGAGATGAAGCCCCCACCTCCAGGGTCACTTGGATTTGGGAGGTGACAATCTGGCCTCGGGAGACTTCGAGGGGACGAGCAGCCACAGCTTTGCCTTGTTTATTATCCTCATGTTCCAGGTTAACATCAGGCTCTGATTGCAGGTGGAAGGACACTTAAACTTTACACCGTCTATTTGCATTAAACTAAGTAAAAAAGCCCAAGGGAAAAAAAAAACAAAAAAAAACCCCAAACAATTAAAACACTTTGTATCTAAGCAACAGAAGCCACAGGAAAGTGAATAATAGAGTAAAAAGAAGTAAAAAGGAGGAAGAGGGACTTTTAATGTGGGCAGGCAGTGAAAGGACAAGGGCAATGTTTTAAAGTGATAGAGGGAAGATTTAAATTAGATTTTGGGAAGAAAATCTTTACTCGGAGGGTGGGGACAGCCCTGTGCTCTGGCACAGGGTGCTCAGAGCAGCTGTGGCCGCCCCTCGATCCCTGGCAGTGCCCAAGGCTGGGTTGGATGGGGCTTGGAGAAATCTGGGACAGTGGGAGGTGTCCCTGCCGTGGCAGCGGTGGCGCTGGGTGGGCTTTAAGGTCCCTTTCACCCAAACCATGCGGTGATTCTATAAAAAATGAAGGGTGAGCCTTGGGAGGGGTCAGAATTGAAATTCAGTGACTGAGCAATTTCTGAGGGGTTCAGAGAATTAAAAGGCATATCTGTTAATATAATTCATGCCTATTACAATAACTCATAATAGAAAAGAAATAGATATTTTGTCCAAAGAAAATATCTACACTCCACAATACCGACAACTCAGTATTTTACTGTGGGCAACAAGTCCTGCAGAGATTATGGATAAATCCATCTCTGCTCCCAGCTCGAGAGGTTTGTGTTTGTGTCACCCACCCCAGCGCAGGGATTAGAGCCTGAACTGATTGTGCTCGACGCTGTTCTCTGAAGGGCAGCACTTCAGAGGTGTTTGTTTAACAAACACTGCCTGCAAACCATCGTCAGCAAGGTTTAATGAGCGATCAGCACCCGCTTGGCTGCTCCTCACTCAGGGTGGGGACAGGAGCCTGAATTCCTCAGCCTGGGGGCAATTCTGTCCGTAACCACGGAAAGAGCTTTAATTCCTATTAGTTGCTCACATCCTGGTGGGAAAAAAAACAAGTTTCCAATGTTAGTCTGTTTCCAAGGCTCGGTTGTAGGAGTCCTGGATGTCCTTAGGCGGGGCTCATCGGCTGCTGACAGCCCCTAATCCATCCCCGGTTTTAATGATCAGTAGTCATAAAATCCCTCAAGGAAAACTTTCACCTTCGTTATCAGCTTTGGTTCAGATATCGACTCAAATGGGGCATACATTAATTGACACCATTAGGTTGATACTCCCATAATTAAGTGGGAGGGTTGGCCTAAAGCTGCCCAGGGAACTTTGAGAGTTTTTTTCCCCTCTCCTTCATCCCTTATTTCCCCCTGGAGATGCCCATCCTGACCATGAGGTGATGGGTGCGCTCCTCTTCCAGTTCCTTTCCCGTGGATGAGTTTAAATGTTCCAAGGGTTCTTTTTTTGCGTTTGTTTGTGGGTTTTGTTGTTGTGGTGGAATTTTTGGGTTTTGTTCGTTTTGCTTTGCTTTTTTTTTATTTATTTATTTTTTTTCCCTCGGAAAGCCGCAGCGCTGGAATCAGGCGGTGAATGCCTGGAGAACTTTGTTTAAAGAAAAACGACCCAAGGAACGTCAGCGTGGGAACTCGTGAGCAGCCGGGCGTGGAAAAAAAAAGATAATACACGCTCAAAAATGCATCGAAGCCCTTTGGGGTCTGCGCTTTTAATTTGGTTTAAAGCAAAGTTTCCAGCTGGTGCTGTCTCATTTCCCATCCTGGACCCGTCCTGCTCAAAGGCATCGCCCAAAAGAGTCAACAGGGACTCGCCGCTTCTGGGATTTCCCAGCAAATCCAGCTTTTCCTTAAGAGAAGCATCCCTAAGGAACGCTTGGTATTCCACAGGCTGCAATTACTCCGCCAGGTTCGATGGAAGCGACCTTTGTTCGTGCCAAATGCGTTTTTATCCCGAGATGGCGCAGTGCAGCTGAATATTGCAATGTAGAATCCTAATGGAGCGGGATACGGGGCGCTTTTATTCTCGTGGCCGTGATTAAATCAATAATGCATCTGCCCCCTCTAATCTATTCAGCTTCGGAGGTTAAAAACAGTCAGCGTTTTGTTTCACAAGAATTTCATATTAAAACGTACTCAAAGACACGGCGAGGCTCCCAAATCTCCCGAAGGAGCTCGGGCTCCACTCGTGCCGTGCCCCCCGGGTTTATTTGTGTGGAAATCTGTTGGAGAAGCGGGCTGTGAATTTTTGGGTTGCTTTTCCGGCTCCATTTCACCTGCCACGGGGGCTTGTTCAGGCGGCTGATTAGGTGCGAATCTTTTAGGGGTGGAAGGTGCTTTACAGCCAAAGCCATTACAGAAGAGTTAAACGCTGGGGAAAGGAGCTGGAAATCTGGGTTTGAGTGTGTTCTGTAGAACAGTTCAATATTTTGATAATTGGGGGGTTTAATTAGAAAAGGTGAGACTAGATAGCACCATGTGCTTGTTAATATTAATTTTTTCAAGGTTATCCTCAGCGTGGTTTGGTTTCTGAAGTTTTGTGACGTTGGCGATGCCCGCGGTGTGCGCAGAGCTGGCTGCCAGAGGGATGCTCTAAGAGGTTCTAATAGATGAAAATCGCTGTTGCTGGCCCCAAAAGGACTTCTGGAGAGGGGCTGAATCAGGGACAAGCCTGTTATTATGTCCTCTATCATCCTTTCCCCCCAGATTCCATCCGGTCTCCAGCACACGCCAGGTACAGGAGAGGCAGCGTCAGCACTTAGTTCTCGATTCAGCCTCAAGTTCCCATCAGTTCTCAGGGTGAACGGCTCTGAAAGGTTCACCTGCCGGAGGTTCCTTTTTTTCTCCGCCCTGGAGGGAGCAGGACAGAGCTCTCCCGACCCCTTTGGCATCCCAAATTCTGCTCCACACCTCCTGGGATGGCGCGTGGCCCCAAACCTGGCGCTGCAACCCCCCCTCCGCTGCTCTCTCACGGTGTTTTAGCTGTGTATTGAAGTGCTGGCCGCATTAATGCTGCTTAAAAATATTTTAGCAAATTAAAACGTCATCTCTGTGTTAAGCCCGTTAGGCTGGGCTGTCACTTGTGAGATTAATTATTGCATAAACAGGGGCTGGGCCCGGCTCGCCTCGGGTGACCTCGGCAGAGTCAGACCTGAGTCGTTACGAAGGACAATGATTCCTCCCAGCATTAATCTAAAGAACCCTCGTTTTAATCACAGCGAAAGGGAATCTGCACCTTCTCCCCAGCTCTGATGTCACTGCTGGAAACCTAAAGCAAAGATGCTTCTGCCAAAACCTCCTGGAAGTGAGAGGTTTGGGGGCAATTCATCACGCTCGTTTTTAACTGGGAGTTTTTGCGTTTTCAGCTAAGTGTTTTGATTGGAATTCACCGAGATGGAACGAGTTTTACAACAGACAACTGCGTGATTCTTTTATAACATGAGATATTACAGTAGATCTTACAATAGAGGCAATGTTGCAGTATTTTAATCAGCTTTTCATTCCTTCATTTGGAAAAGTTTCCAAGGAAAGGCTCATTCCAGCAGCCCAAGACGTTACGCTGGTGGAGATGGCAAAGGGGCTGCACCCCAGGGATGTTCCTGTTCTGTTGATTTCAAAGAATATATACATATATATGTATATATATATTTAAACATGCATTTTTGCGGCAAGGACACAGAAAAATCACGACTTTGATCACTCCAAATTAAAAGCAAACAAACAAAACCTTAGGCAATACATTATTTTAAGGGTTTCTAGTCCGAAGCACAGATGCTATAGCAATAGAAAGGGACCAGAGGTACAATCTTTGTCTTCAAAGACATTAAATAAAAGATGTTGAATAGCTTCATTTGTGCTCTCTCCCCATAATTACAGGAAATAATTAAAATTAAAACACACCTGCATATTCTTCTACTCAGCTGCTCTGAAATATATTTGCAAACATGAGAAGGGAAGCACAATTTGCCCTTTTAATCTCGAGCCTAATCAAGTCCAGCTCTCTGTGGCCTCAGTTTAGTCGAGGATTTTGTTTGTAGACTGTAAAAGGCACCCCCACAAAATGGAAGTAGGGGTTCCCACAGGGCACTTTTATTTAGGATACACTCCCCAGCCTGGCTGGAGGTGCCTGTAGCACATCCCAGATGAGTCCAGGGTTGATTCCTTGTGCCTCATCCCAGTGGGAAGAGGGAGGGAGGCTCCACCCAACACCACCAGCAGCAAGAGCCACTCTCAGGTTGGGATTTCTGTGCCTGCAGAAAGACAACTTCCATGGAGGAACTCGGGTGGAAACTGGATTAATTTATAATTAGGCTCTCCAGGGTCTTGTTTCTTAGGATGTGTTTGATATTGGAATAACTCAGGGAGGCTGTAGCTGATCACATCATATTAAAACATTATTCCCCACTAATAAAATCACCGAGGTCAGCTCCCTGCTTCAGGCAAAGCTGATAAAATCAGTCGCTGGCTTTCAGCTCAAACATGTCTTATTTTGATATTTCTTGTGGAAAACAGCGAATTTATTAAAGCAGGGGAAAACCCTCCTAGTGCAGTAGTCGGAGCTTTTCTTGAGCAACACTTTGGGAATGCAGAAAAGCTGTTCAGAAATAGATCTCTTTGGAACTAAGTGAATAATCTAATGACTACAAAATCCAGTTTAGCTCTTGGCAGCTGTGTTCAGTTGTTATCCTGCCTGCCTTTGTCATCCACCCTGAGATCCTGGGGAAGCTCTGATGGGCTGCTTTATTTATTAAGCATTTATTAAAATGAAGCAGCTTGAAATTTCTGAAGTTCTGTCTAAAAGGAAGATGAGCAGCCTGTGTTTGCAGGAAGGAGTGGGATAAAGATGAGCAACAAAGAGGGAGTAATCTAATGGAAAGATCTTGGACAGAATTGCTTCTCTAATTACTGCATTGAGTGCTTACTGCTCCTTTTTTCAAATTACTGTGCCCAGGCTCTTTCATTGCAATACAGCTGAGAAGTGCAGACTTGGAAAGAGAAATATTTCCAGAAAGTAGGAGTTGCCCCTTATTGACTTCTGTATTTAAATGAAAATGTTCCCACTAATCTGTGGCAAAAAACCGAGCAAACAAATAAACACAAAACCGAGAAAAAAAAAACCAACATGCTTTCAAACAATGTTTCTGTCAAGTAGGAAAACATGATTGTGTCTAGCTCAAGTGAGCTTTTCCTGCTGCTACTTTGATGGCTGAGGCAAAATCTGCTTTACAAATAATGCATTTCCCACAAAAAAGTTTACATTTTTGTAAATAATGCCATTATTTTTATGCTGGAGAAAACCCCCAGTTAGAGAGAAGCAACACAGCCCAGCAGGAGGGACAGGCAGGGAGGAGGTAATAGAGTTCTTAACTGAAAGAAAACTTCCAGCCTGTGATTCAAGGAATAAAAACAAATAGGAGGCTTTATTCTATCTCCACACAGTTGTGGAGAATTGAGTGTTTTGATGAATTTAAAGCAATGTGTGTCCTTATGCTAATACAGAATAATTCCTTTCCTGTACTGAGGCCCTGTGGAATTGTTCTTCAGGGAAGTAAGAGAAGGTTTTAACCAGGGAAAGAAACTCTTTCTGTGAAGTTCTAGCACAGAATAAAGAAGTTTTTACAATGAGATTTGCTTTTATTTCTCAGGACAGAGTAGTGGAAGCACTGACAGATCCGAATCCTAGCAAAATTATAGGAAAACTGTCCTGGGAGACCTTGGGTTGTGCTGGTGGAAACCACTGGCTCAGGGATTTACTGCTGGCTCTTGGTAACTTCTCCAGAATCAACAATGGTGTGATAATAGTTACACAAAACTTCTAATTCCTAAAACTTACAAAGCTCAGGGTGAGGAGAAGGAATGAGAACAACAGATAAATTGCTTATTTTATTTTAACAGAAAGGAATTCAACCCTCAGGAATGTCTTTGGTGACTGTGGCTGAGCCCGTGAGGTGCCAACATCCAACATATCCTAAAGGAATGACATCAGCAGGGATTGCAGAGCAGGAATTCCACAGGTTCTTTGTTTTTTTGGACTTGCAGTGATGCCTGGAACAGCAGGAAGGGGCCACTTTTACTACATAAACAAGATCTATTGTTGCAGTAGAGAAATTTCCAGGGAAAGAGATTCCATCGACATATTGTGAGACTTCCTTAATCCTTTTTTGTAATATCAGGTACTGCCTTTATTTGTGATAATTCCAAAAGCTGCCAAGGATTCTTGGTCCAAGATTCCAAGTGACTCCAGTGGTGCCAATATTTCGTCCCTGGAGCCTTGCACTCATTTTTTATCCCTGGATTTTGCAAGGCTCTCAAGGAGGCGAATCCAATTATGTGTCCCAGTGTTATAAGCAGCTCCAAACTCCAGCCCAGCATCCTGGAGAAACAACTTCCATGGGGGAAAGTTAAACACTTTCTGATGTGCTTTGCTCCAGGGGGGTTAATTTGCCATTTTCTCTACCACGGGATCACATTATATCATCAAAATCCTGAAAGAGAATTACCACTGGAGCTGGGAGTGGCAGCAAATATAGAAAATATCTCTCTGCAGTATTTCAGATAGGGAGAATGCAGCTGGAAGGGGGAAACATTCACCTTGCCTTTACTATGGCAATCTGCTTTATTTTCTGTTTCNATTTGTTAATTTTTAGTAGTTGTTCAGACAAATATCTGTTCAAATGTTGATGTGAGCACAGTAGCTCAAAGTAAAATTCAAGTTAGGACTACAGATATTTGTATTAAATAAAATTTGCTTAGATGATCCAAATTTTCATTGTCCACCTAGAACAAAGTGTTCTAGAAGCTGTCCTTAGCTACTGGTTCCAGAATTCCGCATTCATCTTATTTTTATAAAAAATGGTGTGCTGGAAACCACAGATTGATAAAATAAGACAAGAGCATCTCACCATCAGGGGTTCAAATTGTCCTTTGAGGGCACAACCCCAATTCCTCCTAAATGTGGGTCCCTTCTCTGTCAAGATTCCATGAAGTTTTTCAGTCCTTTTTTGTTAGAAAGCTCTTTCTGGTGGTTTTGTTTCTGTGTGAGCTTTGAAGAACACGGAGAGGCTTTGGTGTCTGTTCTGGAGCTGCCATTCCAGGAGGCCGTGGGATATTTGCTGAAAGCTCTGCCTGAACCCTCCTCTGCTGGGCTGCAGGGATTTCACACAAGGAAATGCTGGAGTAGGATTGAGGTAGAGACACTCCTGAGGCTCTGACAGTGACAGAGGAAACCGTGGAATTGTCCAGGTTGGAAAAGCTCTCTAAGATTGAGCCCAGTTGTTCCCCCAGCTCTCCCAAGACCACCACAAAGCCACATCCCCAAGTGTCACATCTACACAGCTTTCAGTCCCTCCAGGAAGGAAAGAGGACAAGGAATTTTGCTCTTAAGAGGTGTTTTTGGCCAATTCTGGAAGTTTCTGAATCCCTTGGAGAGCTTTAGGTAGTCTCTGGTTACACCAGTTCAAAAGTTGCTTTAGCGGGATTCCTGATCCCGAGCTTTATGGATTTCCTCTCAACTCCATTTACCCTCACATATATTTTTTTGTAACATATCAATATTCCCTCCTCTAATTTAAAGACCCACTGGAGAATGCTTGTGAACTTTTTAATCTACAAGGAACAACCCCATTATCAAGTGTTATCTGAAGGTCTGGAAACTCAACGTGATAAAAGTGTTCCTGTCTGACTGGAATCTGAATCCATAATTTGGTTTAAAAGATGCTGGGTTTATAATTTCAGTAAATGAAAAATAATAGAATACACTAATTAACAATTCCTCGTGGCCCTTCACTATAAGAAACGACATTGACTCTGAAAGCTTCCTCGTATTTGAATTTATTTCCTGACAGAGCACTGGCAGCCTTTAAAAGGTCTGGGGTGCTTTGAATTCCTGATTGGTTTGACAGCTTGACAGGGATCTGTAAACTGAAGGTGTTGGCACAGCTTGTGCTGCTGGCAGAGAAGGGACAAAGTTCAGGCTCCAGACCAGTCCCTGCTGGAGCACAGAGATGAAAAATTGCTCTGATAAACATTTGCACTGCGGGAGGATAAAAGGTTCTGCTCCCGAAAATAAGAAGATCTGGTCCAAAAAGGACTCAAACCAATGGAAAGGTTTCTGTTAATTCTGGTGGCCGCTGAATCAATCACTCTTTTCACATATATCCCATTTCATTGCATATTGGGTTTGTGTTTGAGGTTTATCCAGAGCTAAAACCCCACGATCTACATCAAAAGGAGAGATTTCACCAACATTAAAGAGGCAGTAATGCTTAACAAGATGAAGCAAGTAGATAGAGTGATTTATATTCTGTAATCATATAAAACGGGCTGAATATCAAATCTGAGTGTCCTTTTCCCCTCTTTCTCAATCTCAAGAATTCATATTTTCTATTCACACCAAAATCTCAAAGCAAAATATTTTAATTTCACTGGGATTTCTCTTTCACACACCTGAAGCACAACTCTAGCTGCAACAGGGCCACTTCAGCTGGCCATATTTACAATTTCAAAGCAAAGAACCTAATTTTCAAAGGTGGTTGGTTTCACAATCTTCTGCTGGGATCTCCACGAACCTAGAAATAATTAAACGGGGCAGCTGAGCATGAACCACCACACCTGCAAAGTTTGCTAGCCATGAAAATTTACAGTTGTTTCCCTTGCAGTGCTGCATTTTACCCATTAAACCAAAGCCACATTCCATTATGAAACCATAAATTTTCATGGCTTGCAAACTTTGCAGGTGTGGTGTTCACCACTCAATCGCGCCGGTTAATTATTCCCGGGATTTTTTCCCTGGACTTGCAGGACACTTGGAAGCTGCACATGTGGGCAGTAAAAGCCCTTTTACAGGAAAAAGGCGGAAATATTCCCCTCAAAATCGTGGTTGTTTTATTTTTTTTTGTGGTTTTTTTTTTTACAGTGCTGTATTTTTAGCTAAACCCTGGGAATGTTGGCAAGGCACCGATGCTCTGCAGGGTGTCGAGGAATCCTTTCCGAGGGGCAGCACTGGAAAGAAGAGGTGTTAAGAGCCACTCCATGAACTGAGCTGTCTGCTTGGCTTCTGGCTCCTGAGAGGTGGCAGAACCATTCTCAGCAGCTTCGGGCACCTCTTGCCCTCTGTGTTCTCCTCCTGAAGTGTTTCCTCAGCTTCTCCCTCTCCTGGGAGCTGCCTAGCAGGGACAGCTGAGCTGGAATGTGCTCCTGGAAGCTGCTGCCTAGCCCAGACACTTCTCAAGAGCACAATCCTAAGATTTCAGCTCGTGATCAATTGAATATCCAGGGGAAAACATGGAAAAATGGCCCAAAATCACCTGGTGAGGTCCCTCCCAGCTTCATTAATTTTTGACTTTGAGTCAGAAAGACAGAGAATAAATATTTTTAGCGTGTGACCCATCTGACACAGTCAAATGCTGACTCCTGTATCTGCTGTGATTGCCAAAGCCTCAGTAACTTCATACAGAACTTCATCGTTTTTTCCCTGTATTTTTTTAAAGCTAATAAAGTTTAATTTGCTCTGTTTTAGCAGTCTGGGAAGCAGTTGCAAACAGAGATCCATACCTGCTCTCTCAGCATTAGCTGTGACTCCTCAATTTGTGTCAGTCATGTCCCATTTGATGTGATTTGTCCACGAAAAAAGCCAATGGTGCAACTAAAAATAAAATCAACGTCCTAAATCCCAGCCCTGTCCCTATCCCAAAAGAGTCACATTCGGGGACAGGGATGCTCAGCATTTAAGGACGTGGCAAAATCTCAACTGCAGCCTTGAAAAACAGGGATTTTATGGCAAAATTTCAGCTGCAGCCCTGAAAAACAGGGAGTTTTTGGTAAAATCTCAGCTGCAGCCCTGAAAAACAGGGATATCATGGTGAGGAAAATGGAGAAGGTCACTGGAAATGTGCCATATGGAAAATGCTGTTTGTGTGCGGGTTCTGCTGCCTCACACATCCCTCAGCTTTCCATTAAGCTAATGCAGAACAATATTAATGAGGGAATCAAGGTGTAATGTTCTTGCAAGGATGCTGACAGGGGGGAGCCTGAGTTTTAAGCAGGGATTGCTTGCTTTAGCATTATCTCCATTGCTGTTAAACATGTTCTACATTTTCTGGGCAAATATCATTTGGAATTAATTGAATGGAAAAGAGGATGTTCAGAAAATGCATCTTCAGAGCTGTTGAAGTATGACTTTCTAATCAAACTGAGTGATTGTAAACATAAATTAGTTCTTGTTCTTCCTGCTGACTTGGAAAGGGAGAAATGTGAACGCTTCGAGGTTAAAATCTTTTTCTCCTGAGCTTGCAATTTCAAACCTTGTAGATGTTTTGCTGGTCTGGTTGAACCATTATGTAATGATTATTACTGGAATGTTACTTGAAGCACAGATCCTCTGCTTATAAATCAATTTGTTCTTTAAGCTTTTGCTAAATTCCATCATTCCCTGTGCTCTCAAAATGTCATCTTGTGGCAAAATTCTTCTTGTCCTTCTTTCTCCTTCCTCTGGGAGGACATTTCAGGGCGTCCTTAACAACAATTTCTGATATATTTTCTTCATAAGGAGTGACCTTCTTCTTTAGGACAGCAGTGAGCAAAACAACCAAGTGTAGAGTTTCTCCATGCAATTTTTATAGGAAGTGAATAAAACTTTGGAGTCTTGTAGGTCTTCAGCCTCTGTGGAGTTCTGAGAGAGGAAAAGAACATGTTGTGGATGTTCTGAGGATCCAATTGTCTAATTAGGTCTGAGCTGTAAAGCTGAATGATCTCATTTAATATCTACTGGATGCTCTGATCTGGAACTTGATGGGAGCAGAGGGAAATGTGAGTATCAATGCCTGGAAGGAAGGAAGGGACAGCACCCCAGGCATATCCAGGGGTTTTGTACTGAAGTCCAATTCCTTTCATTTGCACAGTCTCAGTTACAGAAAGGGGAATTAAAAGAGCTTAAATATATAACTGCTGCATAAAGAGAAAACCATCAAACCCTCTGCAAGGTGTTCAAACCCCTCAGCCTGCAACACACAGGAGCAATGTGCAAAATGTTAGTGAATAAAAATAATGGGAAAATCAGACACCACCTCTGGGTAGTTTCAAAGGTTTCCCCTGATGTGCCCCAAGTGCCTCTGCAAGTGGTGAACACACAGAAATGGCAGTTCAAAGGGACCAAGAGCACAATTTGGTTTAATAGAAAATACTTTTACTGGAGGTTCAGAAGACCACTCACTCTGAATTTTGATGACGATGTCTGTCTGAAGTTTAAGGGTTTCTTTAAATGTGTAGTTTAGCAATAATTGTTATTCCCAACATAAAAAGACTCTAGAAACATGGTTGAAAAAAAAAACAGAATGACTTTAAAGAACTGAGAGGACAGTTTTCCATTTTGTTCTTTAAAAGGGAAAAAACAGATCCTCTTTCCACTCTTCCTAATGGAAAAGTCAAATGAGAATGAGGCGGGCAGCAGCTGCAATCCACAGAATTCTCTGTTCACTGCTGAAAAACAAATTAATGTTCTCCTGTCCTGTGCTTGTTGTTTGTGTTTCTGTGCTTGGAGACATCCGGGGGCTCAGACTGGGCACCATATTTTCATTCCATGTCTGTAAGGTGTCTCTCAGCACTCATTAGCAGCCTCCAGATGTGTTTCACTTTGTTGCTGCTTTTTATTCAGAGCTTTAAAAGATGTAGTCTTCTTTTTGTTCTGGTTTTTAAGCAGATTTTACAGTCAGGCTTTTTTAGGGAGTTTAAGAGAGTTCTGAAGGTGTTTCTGACTCACTATTTTATTGCATAGGGGTTCCTAGAGATAGAAAAAAAACCACAATAATTCAGGTTGTGGCAAAGGTTCATGTCAAAAACTGCCCAACAAATCCCCGTAGGAGAAAGCAGGAGAAGGTCTCTCACCCTCCTTTAGGAATTTAGCAAGGACTGGTGTGGCTAATACATAATGTCCTGGCTCTAATAATTCACTCCAGGGCCTTACCTTTGCCCAGACAGGATCTGTGGGATGCTCTAGGTCATCCTTCTTATTTTAAAGTGTCAGAAAATTTTATCAGAGAAACCTCATTTTCTTCTGGTTTGAGCAACGTACTTAAAATGTGACTCTCTGGTAATTCGTGTTTGTTTGAAATCATTAAAATTTGTGCTTCAGCTTAGTCTTCTTTTTGCTGTTTTAGGAAGATTTTTGTCCCCAAGTCCTACTGAAACAAGCAGAGCACGACCTGAATATCCAGTGGCCGTGCCATTAAATGACAGTGCTGGCACTGCAGCACCCAGTTTTATTTATTTATTTTCATTGTCTTAACATTGGGCAACCTCAGAGTCACCAGGGGCACGAGAGGTGTTCCTTGTCTTTCTGGGAGTGGGTGAGAACTTGAGTCATTGCTGGGCTTGGCAGCGCTGGGATAACAGCAGGACTTGAGGATCAAGGGGGCCTTTTCCAACCTGAGTGATCCCGTGATTCTGTAATTGCCAAGTTGCACCAGGAACTGGAAAATTTGAAATAACCAAACTGTCTGAGAGCAAAATCTGCCACCGTCCCTTTCCTTTCAGTCTCCCACTATGGTGATTCTTCCTTTCAAGCTATTTTCTCACCAAATGGCAAATCCCCAAAGACCCCACGCCTTTCTGTCTCTCAGACCCAGTGCAGGTCACCTTTCTGGAGCCTCTGGTGAGTCCTGGGTGGTGTTTGAAACACAAATTGGCTTCCCTTTATCTCATTATCTTTATTCTCAGCAACAACAAGGATATCACTCCCATCTTTGGGACAACCATCAAGTGGAGGCATTGTCTCTATCTCTTTGTGTCATGGCAGAGTGAAACAAAACAACAGAATTTGCTGTTTGCTAACAAGTCAAAACCTCCTTATTTTGTCTACAGCAAAATCAATGTCATCTCTTGAGCCCGGTTCCTGATAAGAGAATGCAAATAACAGAAACTCTGAGCACTGCTTTCCACAGACATCTTTGATGGATGCAGTTTAGAAGTTTTGCAGGTGAAAGCTGCTTTACCCTTTGCAAGGGACAGGTGTGGTTTGCCTGTTTTAGGAGAGTCACTATTGTGGGTCCCCAACATTTTACCCTTAATTCTTCTCCCCCACCTTCCCTCCACGCTGCAGGGGGACACCTGCAGATGCTGAGATGTGGCAAACAGTAAAGGAAAAAAGCTTTACCTTGCCAAAAGAAATACCTCTATCTCTGTTAATTAATGTGTTTAAATGCCTGGGTGAATGCTGTTGTTTGACCCTCCAGTAGAGGAACTAAAATCCCATTAACTCTAACAAGAGCTGCAAGGCTAAAGGGCCCATGGAAAGTGAAGGTGATATTGTTAATTCCTTCTCTCCCCTCGTTTTAATGGACATGAACATAAAAGAAAATGAAGCAGAGCTGGAAATTTAGAGAGGCTCTGTCCACAACAGGAATTGGTGTTAGAGGGTGAAAGGAGAGAGCTGAGGGTGTGGAGCAAGTGAGGGCAGAGAGACAGCACAGCTCTCACAGGGGTGAGACATCTCTTAAAAATACCAAAGAATCTGGATATTCTGTGTGTGATAGCTGTGCAAGAACATCCTTAAAAAATTGAGAGGATTCACCATTCTCCTGCATTAAAAAGAATGGGAATTGGGGTAATTTAGGAGTAGGAGGAGTAAAACAGATTCAGAGAGACTGAGCCAGCTTTAGTTTGAGAGCACAGAGACAAACTAAAGAAAATTCACTGATGGTACAGAACCAATCAACCCCTTTCATTCCTGCTTTCATTATTCACAATAAATAATTCAGATTGTTTCAAATTCAGGTTATGAGTTTACTTTCAACAATTCCCAGCTTTGCTTTTGGTAGGGGTGATCATAAATTATCTCCTGACTCTTAATGTCACACAGAACTAACCAGAATGGAAGCATGTATGATATACTAAAGTTCCCCTGTACTGAAATAATGTTAATTATCAGGATTTAATTTATTATTAGCGTGGCAATATATAGTTCTACTGTATAACTGAAATTAATGGACTGTAAATTTTGACAGGTTGCTAACATCGTCTTTAGTGGTTCTTAATTAGTCACGTGTTGTTTCTTTTTTGGCTGCTGTGTTTGTGTTACAGACTCTTTATTGCCATAAATCAGAGCTAGAAGGTTGAACCCAGAGATATAGGGACAGAATTAATTCTTTTGTGGAGGTCATCTTTCAAAGGCAAGAATTTCTCTTACTTCCACAGGGGTTGAAGCTAACAAAAGTAAGAACAAATATATTACTTTTTTTATTTTAAAAAAAAATGTGATTATTGGTGTTGAATGAAAAAAACAGTATTTGGAGAATTAAAAAAAAAAAATAAAAATGTTCTTTTCAATTCCTTGAGTGACTGCTTCAAAGGAAAACTGGAAAACCCAGGGAATATAGAAAAGTTATTTGCATACAGCCAGAGTACAAAGCAAAATAAACCTGTCTGATTTAATTCCTGTTTGAAACACCCTCTGATTTTGCATTTCTACAGCCAATAATGAGAACATAATTAAAAATTATATATGTTATTAGTTCACTAAGGAGTGTGGTCCTTTCAAACCTGATGGTTCCAACTGGAGCTGCTGAATTCTCTGGGACTTGGCTTTGGTAGGGAACTCCAAAACATGGAAGAGCAAAGAACTCTTTCTCTGTTGTACTGGTTTTCCAGGGGTATTTTGATTTCCTGGAAGAAAAAAAAAAACAAAAAACAGCCAACTTAGAAAAACCCAACTCTGCTCTGCTTGGGAGCTGAAATCCCTTTATTCCTGGAGCCTTTGGTCACAGAGGACTCCTGTGCCTGTAGATTGCTTTGGGGTGGTGAGGGATGAAAATTCCTTCTGTCAAATGCCCCCCTGTGCAAATATAGAAAGAAATCCATCAGGGGAGAAATGCATCAGAAAACTTTTGTGCACAAGAATTGAGAGCGACAGATGGTCTGAGCCGGGAACATATGGATTTTGTCAGACAACAGGAAAAAAATACATAAGATCATGCTATGGAAAAGTAGGTGTAACCTCTGTGTGTGTCACCTCAGAGGGAAAAGAGGCGGCAGAGTGTTTCAAAACTTACCATTTTTTCTTTGACAATGATCTAGAGAAAAGCAGAGGAGAAAATACTTGGTCCTCCACCTTTGTAACTTCCCAAGGAACGCTGGCGCCAGGAAAAACAGATGGCGCTCGGGTCTCTCCCGAAATGAGTTATTCCTCTCCCGCCAGATCGCCGTGGCGTGCAAAATATATGGTGTAAGTCACCATCAGAAAACAAGCCATTAATTAATCACATCTCAGTGCTCAAGGATCAGGCAGGTGAGGGTGCCAGGCAGCTGCCGCCAAGAAACCTGGCTGGCAGAGCGGGAGAAGAGCAGGCACGGGGAGAGAGCGCTCTCCCATCCCTGCCTGCAACGCAGGCATCCATCATTACAAGTAATCAAGCCTAAAAGTATTTGTCATCCCCAGGGCATGGAGCTGTTTGAGGTTCAGAGTATAAAGAGAACATCAGCACGACAACAAAACGATCAGTCAAGTGGAAAAAGAAAAAAAAAGGTGAAAAAAACAGATAGTAGAATAACAGAAACATTCTAATTAAATCCTTACTGTAATTAAATTCGGTGTGACTAGACAAACAGCACTTGCAGAGTGATTTTTGCTGTTGATGCTTTTGCTCTTTCTTTCCCCGTGGCTGTCACTCTTTTGGTGGGTTCAAGCAGGAGCACCAATGCCACCTTCATTTCACTCCAGGATTTTCAGCGGGTGCAGCTCTACAGGTGGTTTGAAATCAGGGCTTTCCGGGGAAACCAGGACATGCCCTTCACCAAAGCAGAGACCAAGACATTTCTCATCATCTTCCCCACTCTGCCACTGCCACTAGTCACTGCAAGCAGAGCACAGTAGGCTTGGCTGCAAATCAGGAATTTACTAATAACAGCATAATTAAAATGAGAATTCCTTGAAGATCACTTTAGAGGTACCTTTGGCAGTAACTGTTCCTAATTAAACTGAACAAGTCTCTTGAAAAAGAGTAGGTTTAGAAGGGGTATTAGGAAGAAATTGTTCCCTGGGAGGGTGGGCAGGCCCTGGCCCAGGGTGCCCAGAGCAGCTGGGGCTGCCCCTGGATCCCTGGCAGTGCCCAAGGCCAGGTTGGACATTGGGGCTGGGAGCAGTCTGGGACAGTGGGAGGTGTCCCTGCCCATGGCAAGGATGGCACTGGATAGGAATTAAGGTCCCTTCTAACCCAAACTTTTTGTGGTTTTATGAACCTCAGGATATCTGTGGCAAGCAAAATGGGGTTAGAAGAATATTTGTTTCATGGGGAAACAATTTCATGAGTGAGCAGAAATTAATTTCCCTTCATTTTGTTCAGACTTAACCAGAAATTAAAACCACGGCAAACACTCAAGAAATATAAGCTTGTTATAATGAACAGATGGCAGCTCAGTGAAGATTGGTGTGAAGAAGATCTCCAGTCCTTTTGTTTACAACACATACATGTCCTGTTTTGTTTTAATTATAGTGTTGTTTTTCCACCCAGGCTATTCACTTAAGACAGCAAAAACACACCCCCTCCACCACTGTGTTTATGTCAGCAAAGCTAATAAGCAATCCACAAACTGGAACGGGGAAGCAAATGCTCATGAATATTGAGAACTCTCTGATAGATGTGGTGTCTGCCTGTGTTGTTTGGATCCACCTTGATGTCCCCTGTGAAGTCCAAGGAAGCAAGAAAGAAAATCATCTTCAATCGCTGTCTGGCAGGAGCTCAGGGCTTTGCTACCTGGTTTTATGTTAGGCTTTGTTAGATCCATTAAAGAGTCTTATGTTCATGAGGCTGAAATATATAAGGGAGGAAAAGCCAAATGCTTTCCCTTTTGTCAGAGGCTGGAGGTTTAAGAGAGGATTTAAGCACTTTCTAACTCTTTTATTGTCTTGTATACTTTGCACTGTAAATGGCGACGTTTAATTACAGGTAATAAACACAGAAGCTCTTAATAGGATTATCAACAGCAGCTTTCAGTGCCTGGTGCTGCCTGATGGAGCAGGGAAAGGTGCAATCCCTGACTGGAGCCTCAGCAGAGGGTCCCAGAACAGGGAAAAATCCCCATGGCTGGGTCTGAAGGGTGTGTGTTTGGCAAGAAAAAACTATTTCAGCTGCTCATTGAGCCTGGCTTGAGCCTCGTCTGTAAGAACCTTGTGCTGCTTCCCATGGCTGCGACACCCTCTAGTGACACAGAGTCTGTGATTCAAGGATTTGTCACTCTGTGCCAGCAGCTGCTGGGACAGGGGTGGGGGACACGGGGGTCTGTGCCACTGCCCAGCCCGCTGCCCACCCTCCAAGGGCTGCCCAGTGCCATCAGCACCTGCGGCTAAGCTGAGCGTGACAGCTGAAAAATTGACCTACAAAAATACCATCAGCAGGCTAAAACTTGTGGTAAATTTCGAAATAAATCAGGTGAGAGCCATACCTTTCCAGAACCTTGGTTTTCTTTTTTTTTTTTTTTTTTTTTTTTTTTTAATACAGTGCCCAGTTTAAAAAAAAAAAACAAAAAAAAAAAAAACAACGAAAAAACACAAGTCTATCAATCTTCTACTTAATTTCTAAGTTTTCTCAGTGTTTTACAATAAACCCCTGAGCTGTTGCAGTCCAGAAATACCCAAATTCTAATAGCCCTCTACCTCAGCTGTCAGCTGCTAATACTTTTCAGTCAGTCAGTATTAAGCAAGGTTTAACAACATTCTCTCACATAAGAAAAGCCCGAGCAAATTACTGGCTATGTTTAGCTTAAACTACCATCCTTGCTGAAACAAAAACACGGAGTCACCGGCGTTCTTACAATGATAAACCTCTGGTGGTGCATTATATATTACTGAAATTAAAATAATTTAATGCTTCAGAGAAGCCCTGGGAGCTCGTGAAGTTGCAGGACTCGTTTCTGTCAGCATTACTGTCAGCACTATATCCACAGCACCCTGTGCCTGCGCCGTATTTCACTCTGGGCTTGTGCTCCCCTCAGTGAACGGGAGGGACTGAGCCCATAAAATTAACAGCTACTTACTCTAATCTCTGGCTCCAGACCTAGTGGAGGTTGTCATCAAAGCCCAAGTGCGAAATTGTTTGGTTTTCATAACTTTTCTGACTGCTTGGCGGCAGTTTGGGGGAGCACAAATGTTGACCTTGCTGGGGAAAGGTGCAGTGGGTGCGGACTCAGGCACAGGATTTTGACACTGATGCCAAAAACATGCTCTAATTCCAACTGCCAGTGTGGAAGGTCTGTGGAATGTTTTTTTTTTCAGAGTATTTAGCATTTCCCTGGGCTGTGGGAATAATTTTAGTGTGCTTCAGCTGCTCTGTTCTTCTGAAATACGACCTCAGACGTGAAGCTGGGAACATGTAAAATACAAGGTATGTACTCAGAGGCCATCTTTCAAAACCTAGTTCCAGTGATTTACTTGTCATCACACAGTTAATCTGAGTTCCTTCATCTGTCTCTCTCACAGAGGCAACCTTCCTTCTCTAAAAGTCCCCTGCTTCTGGGATGTTTGTTCTTTGGCCTCACGGCCAAGCTCGTGCATTTCTGTGACAGGGTTTGGTCAAACACAACTCCCTGTTTTTGACACTGATTTAAGCTTCTCTGGGGTGCATCAGACCAGCTGCACATCCACAGCTATAAGGGAAAATTGCTTTTACCTCTATACCCTGTGAACTCTCAGGAGTCTCAGGACCATGGTGATGTGGTGAACTGGTGAAAGACTCTCTGTTATTCACTTTGCAAACTGATTCTTGCCGTAAGAAGCTTTCAAGATTAGCTCACTTGTAGATTGCACAAAAAACAGTAAGAAATGGATCATTTATAGTGCTGACTTGTGGCCAAGGTTGAGGAAAAAAAACCAGCAATTTGCTCTTTATGTTGCAATATTCCTTAAAATTCTCATCAAATTGTGGTGGGGGAGAAAGGTTTCGTTGTGAATATTGGAGACAGAAAACCGGATTTTTCTGCCAGTGACTTTCAGTGGACAATGAGGGATGTGAAGGTTTTTTCAGGGAACCAACAGCAAACGTTCCTCTTCCAAAGCTCTGTTTTTCATCACAGCTCAGCCAGTTACTCGATTCAACCACCCCTGTGGCACTTCCCATGGAGAAGACTTGAAATGATCCTTCAGCTTCGTCCCCATGGCTCTCAGAGCCTTTCCACACTTCCAGGCTGCTGTTTGCAGTGTCAGGTGAAGAAAACAAGCTTTGGTGAGGTTTTCTCTCATTAAAGTGCTGGTTTTAGTGAAGGCACAGCACTTGACCTGCTTTATTCTCTCGGTTGCTGCCTTCACTCCCCTGCTTTGGTGAGCTGGTGTGAAGCCACCACGTGAGGCTTTACAAGGGCAAGCCAGCCTGGGAGATCTTTATCAAAAATCTATTAAAAGCTTGCTTAGCTCTTTTTCTTCTCAACAACATCATGGTCCAAGCCTGCTGCTGTTCAGTATTGATTTTTGCCTCAAAATGTGAAAGCTGTCATCTCTCCTTGCCCACCTGCCTCTGTGGGCCCTCACACTCGTGTCTGACCCTACAGAGTGACAGCACTGGGTGGCAGCTGAGACTTCTAATAAACTTTTCTGCTTGCTTAGCCAGACACAATAAATAACTTCAGGTTTCACACCCTGGGATATCCAAAAATCCAGATCAAATTGGCCTTTGAGATTTCGCTAGGGCCTTGCAACACTCCTGTGAGCATTGCAGCTGTTGGGAGCAGGAGAAATGCTCTCCTAAATGGAACAAATGAGGAAAACGTCATTGTATTTGATGATATATCCCTGTTTCCACCTCAGCAGCTTAAAATATCTGGATGGGGCATGAATTAGTAAATAAAGAAGATAAAATATTCAGTACTAAAGCTTTCATTAAAAGAGAAGAAAAAAGATCACTGTTTTCCAATGTGGCATGACGGCCACAGGATTAAGTGTGATTTTTGATTTTTTTTTGACATTTGCATAAAACCAACTGAACAGTTGGCTGGGTTAAGCCATGTGACTGTGGCAGTATTGCTAGAGACAACAGTAATCGCTATGGAGATTAAACCATTTTGTTAGATGAGTGTTTAACCTGCTACAGCCCATTCTGAATTGGTGAATTGAAACAGACTTTATGAGGAGTCATTAGAAAATGAATAAATAGGTATGGGCAAGCCTAAGGTGATGCTGCTGCATTGATCCCTGCTGCTGCTGGCATAATAATGGCACTAAAGCATCGAGTGTAGATCAGGCCTAAAAAATATTGCTAAATTGGAAAGCTGATACAGTAAAATGGTGCTGAATGTTCATTAGAAGGCCAGAAACGCTGGGACCAAGAACCCCCCGAGCCCTGGGCTGATCCCAGCAGGAAAGGGGGGATTCTGCCCCTCTCAGGAGAGCCCCCGGCTGCAGAGCTGCCTCAGCCCTGGCCCAGCACAGGAGGGAGCTGGAGCTGCTGGGGAGGCTCCAGGGGAGGCTCCAGCATAAGCAGAGGATGGAGCAGCTCTGCTGGGAGGAAAGGCTGGGGTTGTTCAGCCTGGGGAGGGGAAGCTTTGGGGTGACCTCGGTGTGGCCTTGCAGGACCTGAAGGAGCTACAGGAAACCTGGAGAGAGACAATTGACAAGGGATGGAGTGATGGGACACAGGGAATGGCTCTGAACTGCCAGAGAGCAGGGTCAGATGGGATATTGGGCAGGAATTGTTCCCTGGGAGGGCGGGCTGGCCCTGGCCCAGGGTGCCCAGAGCAGCTGGGGCTGCCCCTGGATCCCTGGCAGTGCCCAAGGCCAGGTTGGATATTGGGGCTTGAAGCAGCCTGGGACAGTGGGAGGTGTCCCTGCCATGGCAGGGGTGGCACTGGGTGGGCTTTAAGGTCCCTTCTAACCGAATCCACCCTAGGATTCTGTGGTATCTTGTGAATCAATACCAGCACCCTCACGGCTCGAGGGATTTCAACCCTGGCTTTTGTTTATATTCTTATATTCTGGTGAGATTTTGCCCAACAAGTGATGACGCCAAAGAGAGATTTTTTTGACTTGATAAAAATTGGATCAGTCCAGCATTTTGGTTTAAGCCGCACCAACGCAATTTTTCTGGTACTTCTGGATAAAAAATTAGTGTACAATAATGATGGGTTTTACTAAGTGTAGTTATCTGCTTGTGTAGCCCCTCCCACATGAATAACTTTGCATTCCTACCCATCTAGATGACATTAAAAACATATTAATGCATTGTTTTTACCCTGTAAAAAATAGAGAATGTCAAAGGAGACACGAACTATTTATTTTCATAATGCACTTTCCTTGCTCTCGGAATGCAGCATTCCACAAACCTCAATTTTCTCCCCAGTCACAAGTAGTAAATAACTTAACTGTATCACATTATAGCCATTTAACAAATATTCCCAGACCAGCAGCAACATTTAGCTCTGTGAAATAGATTTGTTCTGGATATAAAGCGGGGAGAGCAGGATACACATTCCCTGGCCCTTGTGGACTGACGTGGTGGAGCCGTGTGAGATGACTTGAATTAAGAGAGAGCGTGTGCAGAACGAATATCCCCCAGACAGGGATGTTTATACACATTTCCTCCCAAACTCCCCTTTTCCCTCCCTCCCAAATGCAACTTATTACGCCTGTTTTCCCCCCCGATAAGTGGATCTTAAAGTTATGTCGCCGTTTTCTCACTCCTGGATAAATGTGTGTAATATATCTCTCATAAAATGTTACTACACAGATGGGACTGAGAGAAGTTTTTTTTTTTTTTTTCCCCCCAGTTTATGGAGCCACCGTTGGTAATATCTACCACTTATGAATAATAAAAGCAAACGGCCTTTGGTGAGTTTTAGAGTTTTGTTTTGTTTTTCTGTGGGAATCCTTGAAGGAAAGGAAAGCTCCAAAATCAAAGGATCAAAGGCTGTGCTACACAATTTCCTCAGGTGCAGTCGCAGCCAGCCCTGATTCACATGGGTGATATCTCTGGCACGTGCAGCAAATCCTTTTCTTGCCTCTTTTCTTTTTGTACCACTCTCATACCATAGCAGCAAATCTCAGCTGCAGTCAGCTCTCAATCTGTGTTTTTAATGAGTAAACAGAGATAAGCTTGGGTACTACTTTTATTTGGTGTGATGAATGTGCCATAAATCCTTGTCTCTCTTTGGGAAGAAAATATTGCTAATAAATGGGAATCAACACAATCTGGAGTAAAGACTGACCAGAGGAAGAGATGATAAAAAGATAAAGTTTCATTTTATTAGGAAATAAATGGCGGTGAAGGGTAATTGTTTCCCATATAACTGGAGCTGTAAAAAATGGGAGAACCTGACTGTTCTGGGCTATCAGTGCCTCAGGGAGCTGCCAGGGGCTGTTCTGAGTGTCCTGTCCTGTTCAAATAGAATCTCCTGAGTGGGAAGAGACCCACAAGAATCATCAAATCCAACCCCTGTCCCTGCAACAATCCCCCCTGGGCATCCCTGGCAGCGGTGTCCAAACGCTCCTGGAGCTCTGGCAGCCTTGGGAATGTCCCCATTCCCTGGGGAGCCTGGGCAGAGCCCAGCACCCTCTGGGGGAAGAACCTTGGAATGTGTAAAGGCTGAAAACGTCCTTGGGTATCTCACATTGAGCATTAATGCTTCAGCAGGAAGGAAAATGATGAAGGGACTGGGGTTTACATCATAATTCTCAAGAACCGGTAATTTTTAAGACCAGGTCAAATGGAGCTCTGGTGTAGTAAAATGTGCCCCTGCCAATGACAGAGTGGAACTGGAGGAACCTGGAGGTCAATTCCAATCCAAACCATTCCATCTTTCTGTGCTTCTCTGAACTGGAAAACGAACAGGAATTTTACAAAGAGTGCAAAAACACAGGAGCCAGACAGGAATTTCCTGAGGGCTCAGAAGACTTAAGCAAGTTTGAGATTTGGCCCAAAGTCTTCAGTTTCTAAAAGAAAAATGAAATATTTGCCTCATTGTGTCTTCGGCAGTGTTCAAAGTTGCTTTTGTTCATGTTTTGATTTACAGAGCGAGTCTCTATCAGGCATCTGCTGCTGGATGGATTAACAGCACACAGTATTTATTTCTCAGCATGGGATGCAAACTTCTCAGTAAAAGGAGAGAGAATAACAGTGACTATAAATTGATGCAGTATTTCAAGTGAGAAAAAACCTAAGTTCACTAATCAAACAGTAAATTATTAAAGTATTCCTTTCACTTATCATAACAACAAAGGACAAGAGGCAAAATGATATATATTTCTGAAAAAGAAATATACTTATGTCTATATTTATATTGGCATGTTCTGTTCCTAATTTACTGAACATTGTCAAGGAACCTGTGAGCAAACCCAAGTCATAACTCTGCAGAGACAGGATCTGTACCTGATTTTAAGCATATGAGTAACATGATTGACTCAAGTGGGCTTACCTGGAGGTTGAAAATTGTCTTGCAACTTCTTGTCATAGCTGGAGCCTTATTTTCTTGCTAATCCACAAGTAGATCAAATATCAAGCCTTCATCTAATTTGATTTAATTAGTAAGAGGTGAAATGAAAGGAGTCAATATGTGAGGTAAGAGGAGGGAGAGTTAAAAATATGGCACTTGAGACAGAAACCTGGCTGAGAATTCAGAGGGGTTTGAAAAAGTGCAGCATGATGCTATTGACCCCTGATTTATGTTTTTTTGGTGCTTGTCTGAAATGGACTTTCAGGACCAGGATTTACTCAGTTCTGTCCAAACAGTAAGGAAATCTTAAGCTCCCGTTAACTGAATGCAAACAGAAAAAATAAATACCACAGATGAAATGGCTTTTGCAAAGTTGGATGCTTGCTGCTGGGAGCTGTCTGATCAGGTAAAGACAATACAAGCCACTTGTTTATGTCATTTTTCTTCCAATAAAAGGAAACTAAACCTAATAACATCTATAAAATGACTGATGATGCAAAAATTCAGATATATTTGTATATACACAGGTGGGTGCAGGCAAACCTGAGCTCTTCATTCGTAGCTGGTTAAACTCTGACAGTTCCAGTCTGAAAACCACATAATAATGGAAATGGAACGAATTAAATCCTCATCAGCCCAAGGACATTCGAAGAGAAGATTTTCACAGGAGACTCTGGAGAAAAGGAGGCTCAGAGAGCACTTTATCCCTGAAAGGAGGCTGTGGATGGGTGGGGACTGGGCTCTTCTCCCAGGTACCAAGAGACAGGGCAAGAGGAAACAGCCTCAGGGTGCGCCACGGGAGGTTCAGGTTGGATAGCAGGAAATAGTTGTCACTGGAAGTGTGGTTAAACATTCCCTGGAACTGGGAAGTGGTGGAATCACCATTCCTGGAAATGTTAAAACACCCCAAATAAATGTGGTACTTTGTGATGTGGTTTGGTGGCCGTGGGGGTGTTTGGTCAAAGGCTGCACTTGATGATTTTGGGGATCTTTTCCAGCCTTAATGATTCTGTGATTTTCTGAGAGGAGTTGGGATACTGGGACACCTGTATCAATCATCCTGAAAATTTCTAATCATAAATGATATGAAAATGGGTTTAAACTTTCTGTCCTCAGCTTTTGTGGGTTGTAACACTTAAGACCTTGAATGACAGCAAATGGCTTCATGGTGGAGGCAGAGTTTGGCCCTCGAAGGGGCAATGGACATGATTTTTTCTTGCTTGAACCTTCAGTTGTCTACTCTGTTTCAAAAATCTTGATATGAAATTGGTGAAGTACAACCTCCCCTCTTCTTTACTAGCAAAACTTTGAAACAAATCCCTGCCAGTGACTCAGTACATATAAATAACTTTGTATTGAAGCTTCAGAACTGCAGCTTGCTTTATCTATCAACATCAGCAGCAGCCCTGTGTGTCGACCCTTTTTGAACCCTTCTCTGGCACTCAGGGCATGAGGCTGCTTGATGCAGAATCCTACTGGGCATGCCTGGAACTATTGATCCAAGGAGGATTCCACCATCAGCTGTATCAGAGGAGTTCAGGCACCCACAAGAGAAGTACTTGTGCTGCTCGATCTGCATTCTCTCTGTACAGTGTGCAGAGCAGGATGACTTCTCAGGATTTCTCGTAATCCACCTTCTCCATTCTGCTACAAATGATTTGTAGTGGAACAAAATTATTTTCAAGAAAGGCTCCCTACATTGTTTCTAGTCAGTCTTTAATCACGTTTACATTTCCTGGATGTCTCGATATAAATTTCCAGTCCTGAGAAGATTTATCTACTCAAGGTTCAGAGTTACTTGTATAATGAATTCCCATGTTCTTTAAAACTCCTAATCAATGAAGATACATTTCCAAAATGACTTCCCATAACATACCTTGTGTGCTGCTGGCTCCTGAGAGATCCTGGAGATTTATGGCAAGCATCATTTTCAGACTTCACAAACTTCCAAAGCTACAGATTGCCTTTGGAGAGAGTTTCTGTTACCCCCGTTGTGCTGCACTCTTGTGTCTTTCTTGTGGATAAACACAAGCAGAAGCCAGAGAATATTGCAGCTGGCTTTGATAAATTCCATTCAAATTGTGCAGTAGGAAATTATTGCTTGTTTTATTAATTTCTAGTCCAGCTAATAAGAAACAAATCTTCTTCCTAGAACTTGCATTATTTTGTTACCACAGTAGTGTTTCAACAGCATTTCCCTGAAATATTAACCAGAAATTGAACCCTCAATTGTCACATTAGATTTTAATTCCAGACTAATTTTAAATTTCAGACCACAGGGATTATTTTTGGAGACAAGTCCATTCCTCTAGGTGGGTACAAGTGACCGTGAGAGTGACAGGAAAAGAGGAAATGTTTCTCATATCCCATAAAGGAGCTGACTTTTACTGCGGAAACTTTTCCTTGACCTTGTACGTCAGCAGTCTTTGTTTTAATGGAATTCATCATTACCGTGCCTCATTTTGCTGTTTCTAATTCAATTGAAAAGGCAATTTTCTTTGATGATGCATGTTATTTATTCACTGTAGAAAAGAAAGCAAACTATTTTGGGAAGCAGGTAGTTTTCCAAGAAACTGGGCACGAGGGATTCATTTACATGAGCAAAACAAACCTAGTTTTGAAAGAGAAGAGTAACTTTCCATAATTTTCTCAAAGCAATGCTGCTAAATTTAGTTCTGAAGATTTTCAAGTTTCTGGAACTTTCAAAGCCAGGACTTTCATTTTATCATGAAGGGTCTTCAAGATCTATTCAAAGCAGAGTTAATTGCATCCCGCTTTTGTCACTGTGGAGAAGAGGGGTTTTACGGGACATTTACAGGACATTTAAGGTACTTATTCTCTACCAGAGAGTAGAGATCAGTGCCAATTAGAGTGAGTGAAAGTCCTTTTTGTTCATCAAAGTTTAAATGTTTTAACCGGACACATTTTTATTAAAGCTCCTCTAAACGATATTAAAGCCCCGCAGGCTTCCTGCTCCTCTGCAGCTGGAATTCTTATCTCTTGTGGTCTCAGGAGCAACACAGCCGGAGTTTCCAAGGATGCAGCCAGGGAGCCACCGGGGCAGCTCCTTTTGGCGGGAGCCAGGGTTTTGTTTTCCACTGGAAGCAGCCCAGCATGGCAGTGTGGATCTCCCGGCTCTAGTGGGAGTGATGGGATCGCTCTCCTGGCATAATAAAAGATATTAACTGGAGACAATGACCCTGCAGGATGCACTAGTTCTCAGTCGCTGCTTCACAGTGCCGGCTCCTGCTCCTCACCTTTTCCGTGTGGTTGGACAGCTCCTGCTCCATATGCTGGAGATAACACAGAGAAAACTCCGGGCTGTGTAAAGCCAGGAGGGTTTTAATCTCAGCCCATGAACAACAGCTTCAATGTGCAAAACAAATTAGCTTAAACTGCTCAGAACTGAAATGCTGAAATCAGCATTGCTGCTTTGAAGGGCGTCTCATGAAGCCCTGAATCGTTTAGGTCGGGAGGGACCTTAAAGCCCACCCAGTGCCACCCCTGCCATGGCAGGGACCCCTCCCACTGTCCCAGGCTGCTCCAAGCCCCATCCAGCCTGGCCTGGGGCACTGCCAGGGATCCAGGGGCAGCTGTAACATCTCTGTGCCAGGGCCTCTCCACCCTCCCTGGGATGGCTTTTTTCCCTAATGTCTCATCTAAACCGAGTCTCTTTCAGTTTTAAGCCAATTTCAGAGAATCCTGCATTCAAGGAGTTGGCAACACTGGAGATCCTTTAACCTTCCTTCATCCCCCCTCCCTCTGGTCTCCATCCAGGTCTAGCAATGGGAGTAAAGGTCAAGCAATGCTTTTCTTCCCATCCTGGAAGGTTCTTGCCTAGGGAAAGTTCCTGTCTTTTACCCTCCTGCATTACCTCAAAGATCCACTTACATTCAACCTTGTAATATCAATAATGAAAGCTCCAATTTGAGCTCACAGGAGCTTCTTGCAAAGGAATTACCTGTGAATCCAGGTGGTGGAATTGGAACCAGAGGAAAGGCTGCGATCAGGCCTTCCTCATGTCTCCATAAACACTTTAAGTCCCACCACTGGTACCTGCAGGTGGGGGCTTTGCTCCAAAATTCCCTCTCCCACCCCACGCGTGACTGACAGCTCTGACTCGCAGCAAGCCTTGCAAGGGTGAGCTGGGACACGCAGGTGGAAGCAAGCAGGTCATGTTTCATTGAGAAAAGTACGACTCTGAGTAGTGTGAAAATATATTAGCAGTCAGGTCAGGCCAGGAGCTAAAGCCTAGGAAGTGAGATGGAAGTGTGATGCTGAGAGCAGCAACAACCGTTCTTTTGCCGTTTGCTGCAAGCCTAGTGAATGCATTAGTGGGAATTATGTGGAATTTTAAGTGTGGAGAAGCTGATGCAAGAAGAATTTTCCTGGGAAAAGGGCTTTTAGAAAAATGCCAGATGATGTAATGATACTGGGAAATCTGCAGGTTAATCCTGTGTGCCATCACTGGCCCCATGTCCAGTTTTATAGACTTAGGCACAGACTCACTTATGGGTTCTCCCTGTTATCATTGTCTAAATGCCTTTAAAATTCCGTCCATTATTTCTCTGTGAATTTGTACTTTAAAAGGTTTTCTTGGGATTTTGTCAATCCTTTCTGCTATTCATTTTGCTGGAAATGTTCAATCCCAGGCTGTATGGGCTTGGAGTGGAAGGTGTTCCTGACAGGTGGTGGAACTGTGTGGGCTTTGAGGTCCCATCCAACCCAAACCATTCTGGGATTCTATGGAAAACATTGTATAAAACCCTGTAGCAAAGCCATCCCTCTAAAGCATTGGGAAAGAGTGTCCTGGTTACAGAGATCATTGAAACATTCCCCAGTGCAGCCTTGGAGAGGGGTTTTACTGGCTTTTAAAATTATTTATTGGTATCATTTTTTATCATCCCAGTTATTTCACATTTAGCCAGCCAAACACTAGTATTTTTAATTAAAACTGTTAATTAAATTCTTAATAAAAAAATGTGGCATATGTGGAAATGTGCTGATGCTTCAACAATTTGTACTGGCATGTTAGAAAAAATTAGCATTTCATAATTCCCTGCTGAACGGAAATTCTGATTTTCAGCTCTACTCAATATTTGCTTGTTTTCAAAATCCTTCTTAAATTTATCTGAAAGAGTCGTGAAGGGATTTCTTTCCCAGGTACAATGGTTAAATATTCGAGATATAAATTTTTCAGCTTTCTTGTGTGAGATTGGTGCCTTTTGAGGTACTTTCCTTTTGGAAAAAAAAATAACTATTCACTACAAAACTGTACTCAATTTTAGAAATTGGTTTTATGTCAAGGATTTAAATGGGTTTAATCAAATTTTATGCCAGTGAAGGTGAAAGAGGAACCAGGAGAATCTTTGTAGAAGGATGTGAAAGGCTGAATTTTCCAGATGGGGAGTTACACTCCAAGCCCTGCCCTGTTCAGCGGAGAGTGAAGCATTGAACAGAACAGATCATCTTAGGGTGGAACAAACCACTCTGGAGGGTTTACTCATGTCTTCACCCAGAACAAAAGACTTTCACACTGTGGGGGAGACACATGAGGAGTTTAAGCTCCAAACATGGAATTGAGTGATGTCAGGTGAAATGAATCCAAGTCATGATCTCTAGTCCAAAATCTGCTATTGTCTTGTTTCAGCAATAGACTCGTGGAGTTTCAAAAGGTCACAGGGTCACTGGGGCTGGAAAGGAGCTCCAGGATCGTAGAATCCAAGCTGTGACCATCCCTCTGGAGTTTCAAGGGGTCATAGGATCACTGAGGTGGAAAAGAGCTCCAGGATCATTGAATCCAAGCTGTGACCATCCCTTTGGAGTTTCGAAGGGTCACAGAATGATTGGTGTTGGAAAAGCCCTCCCAGACCATCGAGTCCAAGTTGTGCCCCATTCCCAAATTGTCCCCATCCCAGAGCACTGAGTGCCACTTCCAGGAATTCCTTGGACATCTCCAGGGATGGGGACTCCCAGTAGGATGCTGCTGTTAATCCCTTGGTTTCAGGGGTTTACTCCTTGCCTACATCCAGACCCACCAGAAGGAATCCAATTCCACCTTTCTAGCAGACCTTCCATCTGCTAAATCTGACTTTTAGCTTCAGTTTTCCCAGCTTCTCTTATCTCTGTGTTGAATTACAGGCTGATGATTAGAGGACAACAGAAATGTTCAGGGAAATAGAAACACTGGCTCTAACCTTTGGTGCTCTGGTACCAAGAGGTTTTTAGATCTTCAGATGTTCTGTGACCTGTTTTAGAGGAAAAGTCCTTCCTAAAATTCTTAGTAAAGTTTGAATAAACAGCGAGTTGGCAAAAAATCTTCAAAAAGCCTGGACCCTGAGAAATCTTCCCATCCCTAATTGGGATTCAGCAGTTCCTTCACTGTCAAACGTGTGATAAATGCCAAAGCAGCAAGAGCACGTTCTGCTCAGTGTGAAGTTAAAGGCATGTTTGCCTTTAGACCTCAGAATCTGATATACAAGTTTCTAAGCCAGCCCTATTCTTTCTGCCTTGGTCTGAGAGAAAAATCTCAAGATTTTCTTTTTTTCGCTTTTTTCCCCCACACATTATTAGCTTGTCTACTGGGAACAAAAGCACAGCTTGTACACAAAGTGAAAAAAAAAATAAAAAAAATCTTTTTTTGCTACCCTAAAGTGTGGGGTTTTAATAACACAGTATTGAAAGTTCAATGTCAGCAGCATTTACTCTCCAGATGATGGAGAATTCAAACAATACACTGCACCTATTTGCATATGTAACTGACAAAACGTCATTTCATCTGTCCCAACAAAGGAAATTAAAGATTTGAACAATAGTTTGTATTTTTCAAAAATGAAAAATCTTTTGTGGTGCTCCCATTAATACACAGAAAATGAAGAAACGAAGTTTTCCAGCTTTTTATTCACCTTTTCGCTTCTTTTTCTTTAAGTCAAAGAATATTATGAAAATAAAATGAGAATATCAGAGGCTGATCTCGAGGTACTTCAACATTTGTTATCCCTTATTCACCTTTTAGAGGCAGCAAGAAGTAACAAGAAAGATTCACACAGATTCTCTTGTGTCAACGCCCTTTCTGAAGGTAGAGGACCATTCCTGCATCTATTTTTCTGGGAATTTATCCTCCTGTAGGAAAATCTCTGATGAGAGAAAGAGAGTCCTCCCCAAATCCTCAGGAACAAAAGGTTACAGGGGAACTAGGTTCAAACCCAGGCTTTGTTAGTGGTGGAAGATGTTTGACCCTAAATATTCTCCACCTCAGGCAAGAAAAACATGAGGTTTTCAGAGTCTTCTGGGTATCCAGAGAGAGAGAGAGAAAAGCAGACAACCACAGGCCTTGCTGATATAAACCTCCCTATTCCCCTTCTCCATCTTTGCCCCGTATTTTAAGAGCATGTGCAAAAGAACTTCTCATTTTGTTGGAAAAAGGGGCGCACTTCAAAGCTACCAACACTTTATGACCACAGCCAATAAGTCTTGCTTACCTTGAAGCGCCTGGTTTGAGAAACTCTGGGAAAAAGAGTGCTGTTTTTAGCGTGAAAAGTCTCACAGGGGCAGCGTCCTTAGGAGATGTTCTGTGTTTGTTTTTTTTTACTGTTGATCAGTCACTGTCAACACTGCTCAGCAATTTGGGCCAGGCAGGGCTGGGAAGCCTCAGCCGAGGTGTTCCCTCAGTGCACCTTACAACCCCCCATTTTAATGCAAATTAAGAATGAAGACTGATTTCTACGGACTTGTAGCAAATAAAAACTCAGTTGAGGTCTTGACTGGCCTAAGGCACAGGAGTTGTGAGTTATTAACCCTGGCCATAAAACTACGGAACCGTTTGGGTAGAAGATCACCCCATTCCACCCCCTGCCGTGGGAGCGACATCTTTCACTACCCCAGGGTGCTCCAAGCCCTGTCCAAGCTGGCCTCGGATACTTCCAGGGATCCAGCGCCTCTCCACCTCCCCATCATCCACCCCTTCCCCTTTTTTTGTCCTTGCTCCATCTCTACTTAGCCAGAGGAAGCTGTTTTCACCTTGCATTGTGGTGTGATGTGGCACTTAGCAGCTGTTATCTCTGCCTGGATTTCACCCTTAAACCCCTCAGTGATTAGAGAAGTTAAATGTTACAGACGGGTTTGGAGAGTGTTTTGGAGATAAGAATGAGATAAGCTGCTAACTACCCAGCAGATTAATAGCCCGAGCGCTTGGAAAAAACAGATATTCTACAAAGTGCCACCTGATTTGCAGGCAATCTCTGTGCCATTCTCTGTTTTAAGGTATTTAGGAAATTTACTGCTTAAGTGAGAGCTAAGCTCCTCTAGATTTTCTAGCGGAGAAAGTTCTTGATAGGTTTTGTGAAGATCTGGGAGGAAAGGTAATTTTTTGTTTGGTTTGCTGGTTTTTTTTCTTTCTTTTTGGGTTGCACTAGACATGTCACCTCCATCCTGACCAGAGGTGGTGTTGGGCCCGAGGGTGATCATCGGACCTGTCCTTCTCAGGAAGCTCCAGCTGCAGAGACGAGCCCCAGGGCGACCTGTGAGCCCGACCCTGCCTCAACAATCCACCCCGAGGCTTCCTTCTGGGAATTCTTTTATTTTTCCCTTCCAAAGAAGTTTTCTTTGCCGGTCTCAGCTGACTCCTTGGAAGTTTAACTCCGGTGCAGACCAAGATCAATTCCGAGATTCAATAACACAGCACAGACCACTCAGCAAACGGGCTGACACTCGAACGTGCACTTAAATGAGCCCAAAATGCCGATTTTCCTGTATTTATTTTTTTTCCCTCTGCCACAACAGTTAGAGTATAAAAGCCTAAGAAGGCAGAGCAGATGAAGGAGAAGATGCTGAAAGTGAAAAGCTCAACAGGGAAAGAAATGCAAGTTGTTAAGGGAGGGGCAAGGCTGGTGCCAGCCTCCCCCAAAGGTGTCACCCCGGGCCCCGCTGGGTCTCCGCGGGCTGAGCTGGACAAAAGCAGACACAAGCTCTGCTACTGCTGAAGGAAAAGCAAGGAATGGGAAAAGTTTGTCTCCTCTGATTACCTGAGAAACTCTACAGAGCAGTGTTCGTTTCCAGGACAGACTGCCAGGCTCGAGTTCCAAAACAACCCACAGAGAGGTGAAGCATCCTGGCTGTGGGCAATGGGCGTTTTCCTCTCCTGATCCTCTGACATTCCTGCTCTGTTCCACAAAGCAATTTCAACAAAAGAGGAGTAAAAATACAACAAACAGCACCTCCGCAGACCTGTTAAATTGTTTATTAGAATCATTGAATCATAGAATCACAGGATGGTTTGGGTTGGGAGGGACTTTAAAGCTCATCCAGTGCCACTCTATACCACGGACAGGGACACCTTCCGCTGTCCCAGGCTGCTCCGGGCCCTGTCCAACCCAGCCTTGGACATTTCCAGGGATCCAGGGGCAGCCACAGCTTCTCTGGGAAACTTGAGCCTCTCCACTATCCCAGCACTGCCCAAGGAACCAGTCCTGAGCGTTTCTAGCAATCCCCTGCAGCTCAGCCCTTTGCGCTACCACCCCCCTTCCCTGCAGCTCGAGGAATCTTTGGGACGGCCCCAAGACTTCACTAACGAACGAAAAACGGGATCGTTTCGGTTTTGTTCCAAGCAGGAAAGAACAGTCCAAAAGCTGTCACAGCTTGCTCTCGTACAGTCGAACCCCCTGAAGCGCAGTGGGAAGTGCGGAGGGGAAGGGCGCTCGACCCTGCGCTTTCCCTCCGGCCCTGCGGGCGGTGGTGCGGCAGAGCCCGGGGGTCTGTGGCCGTGTGCAGGTTGGGATCCCCGTGGGGAAAAACAGGATTAGCCAGCTCCCTGTGCACAGCCCCCTGCTTCACCCGCGGCCTCGGTGCGGCTGCCAGTTGAGGGCAAGGAAGAGGTTCAGCCCCAGGAGGGGTTGGGGCGCGGGTGGTTGGTGGGGTCGGGCTCCACAGGGATTTCACTGTCTGCGTTTGCAGCTTGAAGTGCCCCAGGAAGGGCTCCCAGGTGGGAACAGCGGTGCAGAGGGGTCAGTAACCTGACCGGGGTTTTGTTTAGCTGCTGTAGGAACTGAGTTTCAGTTTTGGACTCGTGGACCTGGCCGCTGTTAAACTGGGGCTGTGCGATGCTTTGCGCTCCCGAGCGCTTTTGCTCCGCTGCTCTCGAAGCGATTGGGTAACAATTCTAATTGCCTCGAGGTTAAAAACTCTGCCAATTCTCTTGTATAAGGTAATGAGAGAAAACGTAGCCATTGAAGTCGTATCTTGGTTATTTTCCTTTGGGATTAATGACCCCGGTGACAGTATCTGGAAAGGCATGGCACGCAGGGATTAGAACTGTAGAAGCAATGAAGCCTTAGGTTACCTTTACCTCTGAATTCCTGCCTCCCCTGGAACTGCCTCCTTCCACACAACCTCTAAAATTTTCATTATCTACTCCGAGTTTTGTCAGCAGCACGTTCACAAGCACAAAATGTCACAATTACGCGGATTCTGCACCGCCTTTACACTTGGCATGTTTAAGGAGAATGCAGTAAGCTGTTTAGGTAGTCACAGAAATCAGAGATAATATCACTTGACCCAGCTGGCACAGGCATAAAAGACTACGGGAAGCATCTACCGAAAAAAACGAGGTGCCCGCTAAGGAGAGTTCGCTTTGAATCCCAAAAGCCCGAAAATAATTCTGCGTGAGGCTCTCAAAGCACTGCAAGTCTCGGGGCTTCGTTCGCCTTCGGGAGGGCAGCTCTGGTGCTCCAGGGCTCC
This sequence comes from Tichodroma muraria, assembly GCA_013390105.1. NCBI lineage: Eukaryota > Metazoa > Chordata > Aves > Passeriformes > Sittidae > Tichodroma > Tichodroma muraria. Next base: position 63,299 of record WAAG01050820.1, on the reverse strand, counting down.
TGATTTCGCCACGAGAACTCGCACTTTTTTCCTTGCTGCTGCGGTATTGTCTCCTTCCCCGTGGTGCCTGCGAGCAGGAATGGTCCGAAGGGATTTTGTTCCACCCTCGTGCGTAGGAGAGCTCAGGGGTTCTGTGGCCCTGGGAGGGGAGGATGGTGCGAGAAGACAGGTCCCTGTTGCTCGGAAGCGGTGAGCTCCTTGCGCAGCCTCTGCTGGGTGAAAGGATGCTCAGTGGCGCTGAGCCTGCAGCAGCTCACCCGCAGCGCTTGGGTTGGAGGGTTTCTGTCGTGATGAGTCGCTGGGATAAATCCTAAATCATCTCTGAGCTCTCAGGAGCTGCCCCTGAGAGCGGGGATTGTAGGAGGGACTGAGCCCTACTGCCTCCCACTGTCGCCTGCTGGATCCAGATTTCCTCAAAAATCAAAAATGAAAAAGCTCCGTCTTCTTCATGCCACTAAATCAAGTTTCAATTTGCAAAGAGACCTGACAGCAGATGAATTTTATCTTGTTTTATATTTGATTTCATCTTCACTTCAAGATTCTGCTTGCTGCACCATTCAGTTTTGAAAGAACCATCAAACACCTCTTGCAAATAATTCAATAGAGCAGAGCCACATGCGAAAAGATCTCAGCAGACATATTTAACCTTGTGAATCAGTTTCATTTCCTACATGTTTAGTGCTTTATGAAAATTCATGTTTTTATCTGCATCTCCCAAATTCTTCATTGTATCGAGGCATTTTCATTGAAAAAAAGTTCAAAAAGCTTGACTGATATTCTAATGAGTTCTTCTACTGAATGCTGATCAGCATTAATGGGCAGACATTCCTTGTAGCTGCTGTTTGACTTGAATGCTGTCAAAATAATCGAGGTTGTTACTCCTGCACCTCCAATTTACTCTCTAATGGCGCTTTAGTTGTTTCTGAAGTCATCCTTCAAAGATGATTTTAAGTGACATCTGTGTAGGCCTAAAGACCTGAATTGCCTTCTAAATCATATCCGCTTGTGCCCAGGGATTTAATTAAAATATTTTGAAATACAGAAAGAGGGTAAAAAGCTTTGGAAGAGCTGGAAATAAGATTTCCCCCTGCCCCCAGTCAGCAGCCGTTCTTGGAGAGACAGGGGACTGCTCATAAATATGCTCTAATTGCCTTAATGAAGTACATAATCACATGATATTGGAAAAATAGGATGGAGGTGATGTTTAATGGGATGAAAGAGTCTTTGCTAGTTCTAATTAGAAGTTACAATTTCCAGGCTCTCATATCTGTCTTGAAACTTCTGAATTCTGTGTGTAGGACTGACATTTTCTACCTCTGGGTTTTATTATTTAATAAAACACACAAGCAACTCAGCAGGGTCTTACCCCTTTCAAACAATCCCCAACTCCAAAGCAGATTATTTAGATTCAGGGGAGAAATAAGGGACAATTAAACAAGTCCTGGCATGTCTGGGTTAGGAATTTAAAATAGCTCAGAACTTTACTGTCCTATAAACTCAGGTAAAGCATTGACCAGAATGTGTTTTTTTTGTTATTTAAGAGATATTTAAAGGCTATTTAAAAGCTATTTCAAGGCTATTTAAAAGGAGAATGATGATGTTTAGTGGGAACGGTGTCATTCATGGAAGGCTGGACTTGGTGATCTTGGAGCTCTTTTCAAACCTTAATGACTCTGAAAATAAAAGGAGTCCAGATGCAGGACTGGGTTCTTAATTAACCCTTGCTGGGTTAAGGGCAACAGATACTGAAGTCATGTGACAGTGGAAACTGTTCTTCAGGCGATCAAGCTCAGAGCGGAACCTTCCCGCTGCAGCTGTCCCCAATTGCCGAGAATTTGCATGATGAAGGAGGGAAAAGTCCTTAAGCGATGGCTGCCATCGGAACCGGCACCTTCCCATTCCCCGGGGAGAACCAATGTGTCCCTTTTATTCCGAGCAAAGGGACGCGATGAATCAATCCAAGCCCATGCTCTGCTTGGAATATCGCATTTTTCTTGTCGTGCTCCATGGCAGGAAATAATGGGAACGGCCTCACTGTGTTTTTAGAAGCAGAGAAGATAAATTCGAGGTGAACAATGAAAAAAAATTCTTTCTGTATTTACATGACATTCTTGGGAGTTATTGCTCATCCTTCACCCCAGGTGAAATATCTTGAGAAGTTTTCAAGGAAAATATTAATGTCCTCCACTGAGCTGGATCCACTGCAAAGGGTGTCCTTTTTCTCGGGGGAGGACCTCTCTGCTCCAGCACCTCATTTCGTATTCTTTGGCTCAAACTCTAGTGAATGGAGAAATTGCAGTTGAACTCTCCTGAAATTCTTAAATTTAAATTTGTTCCTTACAATTCTGAATAACCTCAGTTAAGTTTTCTTCTTATCCCTTTACTTGGTTTTGGTTTGGTTTTTGTTTTTTGTGGCTTTTTTTTGTTTGGTTGGTTGGTTTTGGGGTTTTTTTTGAGGTTGAAGAACTTTTCATCAGGTTCTTCCTGGTCACAGTGGATGTAATGAATAGATCACAACCAGGAGCAGCTAGGCAATGTCTAAGTGAAACTTGTCAGGAAGTGACAAAAATCTTCAGCTGTATCGAGGAAATAAAAATCAAACGAAAATTACAAACAAACAAGTGAAAACACGACAAGGAAACCCAAACTAACAACACCAACCCCCCCCCCCCNNGACACCCCAAATGACCACCCCCCCCCCCCCCCCCCCAGCCCCTTCCTAGACTTTTCCTTCGTCCTTTCCTTAAGGAGACATCTCATGGATATCCTTCTCTGTGTCACAGCATCCACTGGTGGTTGTAGCCTGTAAAAGCTCTTTCCTCCACTCTTTGACAAAGAAATGAGAAGGAAAAATGCAAACCATTGTTCTTTGTACTCTCATCACATCTCCAAGATTACATCTGCCCCTTTCCTTTTTTCTTCTCTAATGGTCTTGAGCACTAAAACTACCAGGATTGTGTTTTTCAGGCACTACTGGTTTAACAGAAGTTCTCACAGGCTATTATATTACTGAAATACATATTTTAACCCATATCCATATAAAACCATTAATTTTTAAAAGGTTTGGATGTTCATCTTATCAGAGAAGTGCTTGAAATAAAAAAAGAATAAAAGATTCAAGTTTGAGATACAGAACACTTTTTGTAGAATATGGGACAAAGAGGGATATTAATGTTTGAAGTGATTTTAGCTTTCCTGCACTTTTTGTGTATCTTTAGCATTCTCTGCTCTCTCTAATCTCCACTGCATCACTCAGTTCTTTTAATCCTTTGTGCTGCACTTTCTGGGTATCGAATGTGCTTTTTGATGCTCAAAACCCTTCACTCTCAGACATTTGCTCTTCAACAGAACAGTTTTGATACCTGGATAGGGAACAAGAATAAAGAAGTGCAAACAGTGTAAGGAAAGTCAGGAGTGAAGACAGAAGAAAGGGGCTCTAATGAGAAAGACGGTGAAGGTACGGCGCGGCATTGAGAGGAGATGAAAGTCTCTGTAAAGCTGAAATAACAAAGTGTTTGTTATTCTAAGGAGCTCAGCATCTAATGGCAAGCAGTGGTCTTGGAGCCCTCCAAGGCCCACCCCCAGGATTTCAATTCCTTCTCATCTCCCCAAGGAAAGCAGTGATTTGTTCAGGCTTGAGCAGAGCTGGGAAAGTGTGAACGTGTCCCACATGATCTGAGGGGGGGGCAAGGTGAGCTCTGCATCTGAACGTGGCTCTGGTCCCCATCAGGGCTCTGCTCTGGGATGATGGGCACCCCTTCAGTTACCTTGGACTTCCCTTGGGCTCTTCATGGAATCACAGAGGGGTTTGGGTGGAAGGGACCTTCAAGACCATCTCGTTCCACCCCTTGCCATGGGCAGGGACAGCTTCCACTATCCCAGGGTGCTCTGCATCCCACGCAGCCTGAGCTGGCACACTGACTCTCCAGCTCTCTGCTTACTCTCTGAACAAAGCTAAGCAGTTTTACATCCCTTGTCTTGCTTCCCTCCCTGGATAGAGGGAGTCTCATTACTAGGGGAGCAGTTGGTTTTACCAGGAATTCCTTCCCTTGTAGTTTCTGAGGTGACCTGTGCTTCAAATAATGTCTTAAAATAACTTTGTTGTCTTTGGAGACTTAGCATCTCAATAACTGAGTAACTTCTCAATAACTTCTCACTGCAAGCCCCGTGTGAGGTGTGGAACACATGTAACCTCCAGACTGGGATAAAAGTGCGAATCCCAGAAAATCCTGACTTGGAAGGGACCCAAAAGGATCAGAGTCCAGCCCCTGTCCCTGCACAGACCTCCCAACAATCCCACCCTGGGCATTCCTGGGGGCTCCTGGAGCTCTGGCAGCCTTGGGGCTGTGCCCATTCCCTGGGGAGCCTGGGCAGTGCCCAGCACCCTCCGGGGGAAGAGCCTTCCCTAAAATCCAACCTAACCCTGCCCTGACACAGCTTCAGCCATCCATGAGCATTACCTCACAACATAAGCACTTTTGCTGATTTAATCACTGAAACACTTCTCTCTTTGTCAGTATTTCCACCTTGAAAAGCTGACAGCTCTCTTGCAAATAATCTTTTATAGAAGATGGACCTGAAATTAAGATTTTGGGGAACTTTTAGGGACCTAATTATGGGCCCCAGAAAAGGTGTATCAACTGGATTATAAAGATGACCATGTTAGTGGCACAAGAAAAAAAATCTGAATTAACTGAGGGAGCTATAGTTTCTGATTGTACTTTTTATCACTCAGAAGACTCATTAAAGAAGTCATGAAGACTGTAAAAACCATTCCAGGAGATTTCACTTTTTAAAATTGAAAAAGGAGCAAGACATGAGGAACAAAAAAAAAAGCCAATAAAGCTCTCTTTTTGTCTGAGCTTGTTATCTGCAGGTAAATTTTTTACTGGGTTCATTTCACTTTTAATTCTTAATCTATATTCAAGCCTAAGTGTACCAGCAAGTGGAAAAGAGGGGAATGACGGAAGATATGTCTTCAGAAAAAAAAAAAATAAAGCCACTTGGTGGGTTTTTTTCCCCCTCATTTGGAGCGAGAATTTGTCCATAAACCAAAGGAGCTTCTAAACCTTTGGATTAAATTTGATGCCAGATTTTATAATATGCAGAAAATAAAGCAATGATATAAGAAGGTGTTGTGATAACACGCACATGATATAGAAAGCAAGAGGAGCAGAGGAATTTTTCCTCTTCCAGGAACAACGAATGATCCTAAATTGAGCAGCTACTGGAAAAAGAGGCAGGATGTTCCCCTGGGAGGGATTTCTTGGAGCAGGAAGGTTGGAGGAGCAGCTGCAGAAGGCAAGGGAGTCACAGCAGGAGAGACAGACATTCCTGCGGGAGGCGATTGAGGTCTGAGCGCCTGCAGCTCCTGGTGGTTCCAGCGGCAGCTGGAGGCACTTGGAGGCTTCCTAAAGCTGCTGAGCATCATTCGAGGTGAGCAGCGGCTCCGACTTGGCTTTGGGTCGGGCTGAGAGCACGAGGTGAGCTGCAAAGAGCCTTTCCCTCAGAAAGGTCATTGGTGGAGCTGGCTTTTAATGCGTGACTCTCCTGGGGCGCGCATGTTCGAACACCTTCGTGCCAGCCCTAAAGAGCACAACTGATTCTTCCCAAAAGTAGCAAACAGATTGTTCTCGATGGTGTATCCTCCTTCTGTTCCATCCCTGGGCCCGTGGGAAGTGCAGGATGTGGGGTTTGGAATGAAATTTTGCCCAGCAACGTCCTCGGAGTGTTGAGTACAGGAATATTATAGAGAGAATTTATTCTCTGAAGTCGGCCAGGAGTTGCTTCTTTTCCAAGCATTTTACTGGAACATGAAGGAGTTTTGTAGATGAGGATTCAGCAAGCCTTGAAGTCAACCCAAAGTTCTTGGATTTGAGGCGTTTTTAGTTGCCTCTGCTCAGAGTGGCTGGAAATAGAGACACTTGGGCGTGGTGAGGGAGCTTTGTGCTGTGAGATGGGATGGTAAGGATTTTGTGCAAATACCTCACCCAGTGTAAATAAACGTTAGAAAATTATCTAGCACAGGACAAACACGGGAACGTTCTTATTCATGGTATCATCATGGGATCCTGGAATGGTTTGGGTTGGAAAGGACCTTAAAGAACATCTCATTCCAGTCCCCCACCGTGGGAAGGGACGCCTCCCTCCAGGTCAGGCTGCTCAGAAAAGCTGAAAGAGGAAGACTGTGTTGGATCCTCAAGGGGAGTATCAACTTGAGTATTAAGTCAGTGTAAGCCTCTAGTTATTGTCAGATATCAATAAAACCTTCTGGAAAACAGGGTGCTGTTTTTATATTAATAAAAAGCAAGGGATAATTGGAAATTTTTTTGATGTTTCACTTGCTGATCATTAAAATAAGACACTTCAGGAAAGTATCCTGCTGAAACTTCAACCTTGTTGCATAAACAAGAATGCTCCTGCTGCTTTCCAGACATTCTCCATTCCTTCACATTTCTGCTTTTGTTCACAGAACAAAAAGAAAATTGCAAGCTGATTCATAAAGGGCTGGGTTTTCTACCCATGAGCAGCCATGTGTTAATTGACTGCACTGGGATTCCTCTTGGTGCCAGAGAAGATTTTGTGTGTGCAAAGGAAATTGTTCAAGGAGAAAGAGATTCTTGGCATATTTGTCTGTATGCTGTGTTGCAGTACTTTGTCAACAGCTGGTTAAAAATACTTTAGGAATAAATATTTTAAGTGAGTAAAATTGGTATCCTTTTAGTGTGTTAACTCCAGTGAAGGTAAAGATGTTGGGGGAGCATGGATTGACTTTTTCACTTGCTTTAGGAGCTTCCAGATCATAATGTTCAGCATTAAAATGTATGAGAAATAAAAAGATAGAGTGCTTCAATTATGGTTGAAATCATTATTGTTTAATTTCTAACTTACACCAATAATTGAATAGTGGTAATGGTTTTATCTTTTTATTTATTAGTGATACAAAGAGACATCACAGGATTTTCTAGAAATATTCGTGAAGATTGATTTTCTGTAACCAATATCAGCTGCTCAGAGATGATCCCAAATGTATATTACACCTATTTTTTTGATATTACTTTTGTTACTCAGAGTCTCCCTCTTCCCTCTGTTCATTATTCCAGTGTGCCTGAAACCAAAGCAGCAAACAGTACCCAAAGTTTGCTCTTTCTGCATAAAGAAAAAGGCAAAGGGCTGCAGATTTCAAAGGAAACTTCTCTACTTACCAATCTGGGAATATGTAGAAAGGTATTTGAAACTATAGCTCAAGGCAAGGAGGAACAGGATTTCAGTCTGCTCGCAATTCCTTCTGAGTGTCAGGCTGGGCTTGAGATATGTTTTCATCCTGAGCTCTCAAATATGCAAAATCACCACCTCGTGGAGCAGAATAATGATGAATAAACAGAAATTAATGTGATGGAACTTAAAATCTTGTAGCTGGCTAAGCTGCCTTTAATGAAATGGCTGCTGTTGGTTTCCATACCTATAGGACAGCAATATTTGAGTCCTAAAAAATAAAATTCAAAGCAAGCACATAGCCAGAAACTCCAGTGCAGAGTGCATATTAAGAATATATTACAAATTTGACATCTGAAAGGTAGATCAAGAAGTAAATCCTTCTTATGGTCCACCAGATGATAATTAATTCTACTTTCCCCAGCATCCATTGATCCCTCCAAGCAGATATTTTGCGTCTCCAAGTCTGTCTTGGTGCAGAATTTGAGAGGAGATTCCAGACTTTGCCCCGTGGGGCTGGGTGTGATTTGCAGTGCTTTTGTGTGCTGCTAACAAAGGACTCTTCCTCCTCCTGCTGAGGAATAGAACGGGTATTATGTTGATGGGAATTGTATCTAACCCAGGCTGTGCGGTCCTCAGTGAAAACTGAATGTGTTATTGTGCACCTGAAGCTGCTGGATAAATGGATATTTTTAAATTAATGTGTGGCCTTCTGCTCTGCACCGTGGCCTTTGCACCGTGGCTTTTGAGCCTTAACAAGGCAGGGCCCTAAAGCTGAAAAATTCCCTGTATATAAGGGACTATTCTATCACCTTAACTTCTGCTTCAAGTAAAATTGCACAACTGATAAGTTTGAGCTGTTTTAGAGCTGTGTAAATATTTGCTGCTTGTTGACAGTCTGTTTTATCAGGCTTGTCCAAGCTGGGTTGGAGTGTGGTTCTCACTGTTCTAAAGAAGTGTTACTTTTCTCCAGGATAGGCTTAAATATCTGAATGAATCCTCAGGTCATGGAGTCATTAAGGTTGGAAAAGACGCTTTAAGACTGAGTTCAACCATTAAATCACCATTAAACCATGGCCCACATCCACACTTTTTTTGAACACACTCCCAGGGATGTGACTCTACCACTGTCCTGGGCAGTTCCAGTGCCTGACCAGCCCTTCAGTGAAGAAATTTCCCCTAATATTCAATCTAAACCTCCCCTGGCTCAACTTTAGACCATTCCCTCTTGTCCCATCCCTTACTGAGTGGATGCTTTGCTTGGGGTTGTCGAAGGCTTTCTTTGCACTTCTAAGAATCAGCAGATCCAGACCAAGACCCTGAATTCAGATGCTCCCATTTCTTAGGGAACATATTAAAAAAGCCAGTGGCTTTTTCACTCACTGCACCAGATGCCCTGTGCTCATGGGATGTGTGTTTTCCACAGCTCTGATCCTGCTGAAGTGGTTAAATTTAGCTGATGGTAGACTGTTTGTTCTGAAGGATTTTTTTTCTTTCCACCCCCCTTGTTGTGTAGGCTCGTGGTACAAGATTGAACACGACTGTTTTATAGTGGTTTAACAAGTTCCTGCTCGCCAGCTGAGCTTCTCTCCCTGATTCTGCAAGTGCTGGGAGCTTCACTTCACTGAGCAATAAATGCACTCCCCTAAACCCTCTCTGGCCATGCCACAGTGAATGTATTTCACCTCCCAGTTGCACAGGGTGCGTACTGGCCATGGGATGAGTAAAGGCATCTCAGCAGGCAGCTCACACAACTGTGTGGAATGCTTTTGCCTCCACATTCATGGACTGGAGCATCCTGATTTTTTTTCTTTTTTTTTTTTGGTGGGGAAGAAGTGTTTTCTTTTTGGAAATTAGCATTTTTGCTTTTAATTCTGAATCTGGAGCGCTGAGAAATCCAGATGCAGTTGCTAGAAGAATGTAGGCAGCTGGCATCTGAGCTCTGACACCAACAGCTCTGCTCCATATGGCCCAGCTTCAGCACCAGAGAATTTTAACAAGTGAGGAGAACAAACAATCCATCAAGCCTAAGTACTGTTCATTTCTTATTTTTTAAGGCAAGCAATTTGTGCAGCATCAAGACACATTGTTGTTCCCAGCGACTTCTCTTTAGGAGCGTTTCTTCCAGCCTGACTTGCAGCAGAAACACTGCTATGATTTTCTTTGCAAAACATTCAGAGTTCTGCTGGAACAACGAATTCTTGAAGACTACTTAATTTTGGACAGAATGCACAAATTACCCCATGGTTGAGTAAGCAGTGGAGGCTGAAGCTGTAGCTTCAGCACAGCAGCTCAGGTGCTCAGAGGCAAAATGTCCTGGTAAGGGGCTCAAGCTGTGCCAAGGAAGGTTCAGGTTGGATGTCAGGAGGAATTTCTTCATGGAAAGCGTTGGCAGGGGCTGCCCAGGGAGGTTTGGAGTGCCCACCCCTGGAGGTGTCCAAGGAAGGGCTGGATGTGGCACTCGGTGCTCTGGGCAGGGGACAAGGTGAGGATCAGGCACAGATTAGCATTTCTCTATCCCATCATAATAGAAACAGCCAGTGGGAAGTGGAACATTCAGCAAAGCTGTTGAGAGTCTGGAATGTGCTAAAGGTAAAACACAACAAGCAATTTTTGCTCCCCTGCCCCAGTGTAGGGCATTAAAAACCAACCAACCAAACAAACAAAACCATAAACAAACCAACCAACAGCAACAAAAAAAGCATCAACAAAAGCAAAAATCTCACAACTAAACCTGTGAAAATCCTTGGGTTTTTGAACCTTGGTTAAGCCAAAAGCATAAATTCTTTACAAAGTTGGGATTAATTACTAAATCTAAAAGTCCTCTCATGATTTGGATGTGGGAGCTGTCATTGCTTGAGTGATCTCTCTTCTGACTGGTTTTTGAAAGACACAGGTGCTGCTTTGGGCATTTCCTTTATCCTTCTAAAACTCTGCTTGAACGTTATCTTAGCTACCAAGGAGACAAACTCTACAGTGGAAATTTGTCCTAAATCGACAGATGGAAACCAGAGTTTCAAGTTCCCAAATTAAGCAGCATCCCTTCAACAGCAATAGCACAAAGAAAGTGTTATTGTGTGAGAGAATCTATGTTCTGTAATTTACAATAACTGAGTAATGATGTGGTAAGGATGCAATTAGATCTCATTTGCTTATGTAAGTGAGCTGAATAAAAAAGATCAATATTCAGTCTACACCTAGTGTGAAAAACAATTAGTTTAATTGACAAAAAACCTTCTGCTTCAGCTAATTACATAAAAATGACCTAATACTCATGCAAATTAAGATTATTAATAGTACATGAGTATTTTTAATTACATAAATCATCTTACCTGTGATGTGGTATTTTCTCTGTAAACTTAAGGATTTTAGTTTTAGGAAAATACATTTATCCTTATTTCAAAAAGTTCTATATTGCTTCTACATTAGAAATGAAGCAATTTCTTCCACACTGAAGTGCTGTAGAAACAGTGGAACATCAAAATTTGCTGTTTTGGCCATCCAACTAATAATTAATCCAGAAACAAAGAGGACAAGCAAATCTGATGTCCTGAGATGGCTGATGTGGATGATGTGGATAATTCCCCATTATTGCCAGAGCAGACAGTGATGGGAAGGGGGACAGGGCTCCTTCACAGAAAATTCAGAGCACAAAAATTAATTTTTTTGTTCTGAATTATCTCTGAAGGAAACTCCTCAGTCAATGAAAGGAGACACCTTAATTTGTGATTTTTATCTGTAACGAGGCTGTGCTGGCCTCTCCGTGGTATGATGGAGTGTTAGGGCTGCAGCTTTAAATTATTTTCTAATTTAAAGATAACTGCCAGGCATTGCCTGGTGCGTTTGGTGCCGAGGACACGGAGGTACAACCTGGCACCTCCTCGTGACAAGAGGACAAGGATGGAGGCAGTGGCATCTTTAACCTGTCAGGGCAGTGGGGAACAGCTGGCCTAGCTCTTCCTTCCCACCGGGGGTGCTGTGTGGAATTCAGGAATACATCCCTTGTCCAGAGCTGCTGCCGTGGAGCTTCCCGAGCTGCTGGAGCAGCCATTGCCTGGCCAAGGCCTCCTGCCATCTCTGCTGATTGCCACTCCTCCAGTGCAAGGAAGGGTTCCTCACGGAATCTTTGGGTTGGGAGGGACCTGCAGGAGCATCCATGTCCATCCTGTTCCACTGTCCCAGGCTGCTCCAAGCCCCAGGGTCCAGCCTGGCTTTGGACACTCCCAGGGACCCAGGGCTGCTCTGGGCCCTCTGTGTCCGTTCTTCCCAGTTCTGGCTGTGAGGAATAGTGCTCTGGAGACCCCAGTGGTTGCCCTGCAGATATTTGGGCCCCCATCACGGGCTGAGAAATGAATTAATTGGTGATGGCACCCATCCAGTGCCGTGAGCGAAGGTCTGGGCAAAGCTGAGAGCAGCGTGGGGCTGTTCCACCCCTGTCCCATCCTGACCTCTGAGGATGAGGGGTGAGGGCAGAGCACCAGGCTCAAGGCAGAGCAAATTAAAGGTGGTTGGACTTTGGGGAATGTCCCTTTGCCAGGGGGGAAAAGCTGTTGCTGCTCTCCCTTCTCTCCTGAGTGCTCAGGGCACAGTTTGGATTGGGAAATGCTGCTGCCCTGAGGGGCAGCAAAAGAGAGGGTTTAACATTTTACAGGAGCCATTCATCAGTCCAGTGAGAACTGGAGAAAGGAGTTTTGCTCTAAGCCCTTCCCAGCCCCTGTGAAACGTCACTGGGGTGAGCAGTGGGTGCTGAGAGAGGTGCAGAGTCTGGGAGGGGACTGATTAAATCTCTGTGCAGAAGCAGGGCTCTGGGTGACCCTTGGAGGTGAGACCTTGCTCGGGATAGAAAAGGGTTTAGAGTAAGTCCCGGTCTTTAATTCCCACCTCATCATCCTCTTTCATATGGGCACAGTCCATACATTTCAGTGGACTATACATACAGACCAGTGCAATATTTCTGATCATTATACAGATCTTCACGCATTTCCAGGAGTGCTCAGACCTTTGCACCAAGAAATACAGAAAAACAGGAATGTATCTTAATTTTTGTTCCATTTTCCCACCCACTTCTCAGCCCAGTTCCTGAGTACAGGCCACCTATCCCTGGAAGAGGGGACTTCATAAAACTCTTTTAACCCTTCCAAATCCACCATCGTTCACTGATCCATGCAGCTGCACAGAGTTCAGCCTCCAAGCTGTCCCAATGCTGCAATCCACCAGCGTGCTGTTTGTGGTTGTTTTTTTTTTTTTTTTTTTT
>WAAG01050820.1:28808-50783 GCA_013390105.1 Tichodroma muraria | reverse complement strand
TTTTTTTTTTTTTTATAATATATATACAGGTCTGAATGCAGTTAATAGATTTTTTACCCTGCAGAGAACAAAATCCTCTGCAGAACAGTTGGTATTTTCTGGCTTTCAGCACTGTATGGTAATGTAAATGTCAGGACAGCATAAGGTAATAATTATGAAATCATATTTTGCTGCTTTAAGGAACTAAAAGGTTTCTAAAAAGTAAATAAAACTTGTCTTTTCCACTGCAAGCTCTCTCAGCCAGTGACTCTATTTTCGCGTGTTTGTGGACATTATTTAGTGCTGTCTGAATGCAAATGGTATTTATTGCAATAATAAAAGCTGTTTCCTAGTTATCCTCTCATAAAAGCTTACAGTGTTCACTACCTACAGCATTCCAGCTTCCCAGCAGGACAAAAGAAGCAGCTCTGGATGCAACATCTGTCTCATAAAATTATCACAGAATCACAGAGTGGCTTGGGATGGAAGAACCTTAAATCCCATCCCATTCCACCCTGCCATGGGTAGGGACACCTTCCACTATCCCAGGCTGCTCCAAGCCCTGTCCAGCCTTACCAGGGTCTCACCACCCTCACAGGGAAGGATTTCTTCTTAATATCTATGTGCTTAATACCACATATTATATATATATATATATATATATACTAAATAGCTCAGTATGCCAGATTTGTTAACTCTTTATTCCAGAAGAGCTGAGCCAGGTAGTTAAGTTCTCCTCTGCTTTGCAGTGGATTCAATATTGTTTACAGCATTTTTGTCTTTTATTAAAGGCCAGCAGCAGTACTTAGCTTAATATCTCCCCCCAAAAAAGGACAAAAATGGTAAATCTCTTCCAATATTGTTTCTTTGTCTTATTAGATTAGACCAAGCAATTCAGGTAGAAAGGTTAGGTGGAATCTAAGAGGTCACAGAAATCAGGGAAATCTGGTCTTTAACTCCTGCTTCTTATATTTTATATGCTGGGGACATTGTCCATCATTGTCACTGCCATACAAATGAGAAAACCTTGAAATCAGAGCCATCCCTGCAGAGTTACATGGGGTCTGTATTGGTGCAGAAACTGCACTTGCCATTCACCAAAGTTTTTGTGATCACAGACAGGTGAAAGGATCTTTCCTTACATTTCTGCTCCTCATTTTTCCTCTTGATCATCCAAAAATATTTTACTCAATGCCATGCATCTCTTCTGCATATAACACATCATTAGTATGCAGGGGAGATCGGGAGCACATTCCCACAAATTACAGGAAGGCACCGAGCATGAATCCTCACAATGCCCAAGTGCCTTCCCAGCAGCTCCAGCGCCAGCGTGAGCTGTGTCAGGTTCTTGTTCTGGAGGGCTGATCCTGGGAGAGGAGGGGGGAAGGGATGGGCTGTCAAAAAGCCTTGATGTGTTCCTAGCCAGAAATTTCACTTGGAAAACCAGAGCAAGGAGTTTGCTGGGAATGCCCTGACCTTGGACTGGGATAAAGGGGTGCCAAGGAGGAGTGACCTGTTGGTAAAACCCTTGGGTTTTGTANGTCTGCCCAAAATGGGGAAGCAGCAGCTCACACTGAGTGTGGAGCTTGGAGTTATCCACTAAAGAACTGCAGTATTACAAATATATGAAAAATGTAAAAGCTGAAGTCCTAAAGCATCAGTAGAACCTTAAGGATTTGAGCAAAGCAATGCTACAGAGGTATCTCAGCAGTATTAAACACCTTCTCTCCAGCTCAGCAAGCTGTGGTACCATTCCAGGCACGCTGTTTAACTCTTCTTCCTGTTTATGGTAAATATTTTTTCCATACCTGCCAGTCTCCCAAATATTTACATACTTTGAAGTGCATTTGAGTCATTCCCTTGTCAGTCTCACGTGGAGCTGTGACCTGATGCACTCCCATGTGGGCTGTCTCTGGGGAGGCTGCATTTGTCTGATGAATCCAGGCACTCCTTCAGCTGCTTTGCAGGCTCCAGGCTCTGAAAATTCCCAGCTTCTCTTCCCACTGGGGTTGTCAAGCTCTTTGCTGCCTCTTGATGTGGAGCTATGCAGGCGTTTGGGGGTTAAAGCTGGCACTCAGAGTTAAACACTGCCCAATTAACGGGGCAGACACCAGTTCCTGCCTTTCCAACATGTGGAACACAGACACCAGTAACACCTTCTCTGTCACATCACTAGATGTGTTTGTTCTGATTTTTCAATGTCTGCATCTCTAAAACACTTTTAGCTGCCCAACCATGGATTCTTTGTGGCACTGGTGGGAAAACAAAGGTCACAAGTGTCTGACCACTCCAACTGCCTGACAGGAGGCTGGAGTGAGGTGGCACTCAGTGCCTTTTCCCAGGTGACAGGACAGGAGGAAACTGTCTCAAGTTGTGCCAAGGAAGCTTCAGCTTGGATGCTAGGAAAAAAATTCTTCATGGAAAGTGTTGTCAAGCTCTGGAACAGGCTGCCCAGGGAAGTGGTGGAGTCCCCACCCCTGGAAGTGTTCAAGCAATGTCTGATTATGCCACTTGAGGACAAGGTTTAGTGGTGAACGTCCTGGTGGTGTTGGGTTGACAGTTGGACTCTGTAATCTTAGAGGTCTTTTCCAACCTTGCTGGTTTTTGATTGTCCTGTTTCACCTTTTCCTCCCTCGTGCCATCTGTGTGGGGTTGTGCTGGGCCACTCAGGAGCGGGCAGCAGGAGGTTGTGGCTGTTCCTTGGAGCTGTGCCTTGAAGCAGAGCAGTCATTGATCACCAGTGATCATTAAAAATACCATAGAGCTCTTCACAAACGATGGCTCATCTGAATTCTGAGCCAGGGATATCCTGATTATCTCCCAAGCATGAAAATAAATTCCCTCAGCTGTTTAAAAAGACAAAGTATTCACATGTTTCATACCCAGAGGGAGTTTCTGGCACACGGCGCTTGGATTCAAGGCTGAAGATGAACCTGTGCAAAAGCTCTGGGCAGTGAAATCTGCTCTGCTCTTCTGTGAACACTTTCAAGTTGCACAAAGCTGTAACATAATTGGTGGAGCCATTAATCTGTGGTTTGCAACCCCTCAATTAATTGTGTACACAAAAAAAAACACTTTAAAATGCCAACCAGACTGAATTCAAAGGCATAAACAATATCTTTACTTACTGAGGTGAAAATATCGGCAAGGAGATTTTGGCCCAGGTATTTCTCCATCCAGAACTGAAGGGGTTTTGAAACAATGAGGGGGAGAGAGTTTGTGTGAATGGGGAAGGAGTGGCCTCTAAAACATTTCTAGAGCCTGCAAAGAGTAAATCAGAATTAATGACTGTGCTTGTTGATGGGGAGCTGCATTTTTTTATGTCTGTAAATAAGAACAGATGTGTTGTTGCTTGGAACAGTTTTGATGAGGGATTTCCTAAACATAATCTATGTTTGTGGGTATGTTGGTCTTGAGAAAACAGTATTTTCTGTCAAATCAAGAACTGTCAGATCTGTGTGCTGCCTTGCTCATCGCAAAAATGGAAAATTCAGATTTTGTGCACATTTAAAAAGAAAACAGAATTATTAATAAAATACATTAGTCACTTAAAAAAAAAAGAGCAGGTCAGAGTAACACTTAATTGCTCTTATTCATTAAAAAGATGTTTAGTCAATGGAAATATTTGATTGAACTGCCTCCTTATCTTCCAGAGCTACTATTCTTCCTTTATGATTTCAGCCATCAGGGCTCTGTTCTGACAAATAACTGTTCTCTGTAGAGAAATACCCAAAATTCAGACTTGTTTACTGAAAACTTTAAATTGTGCCCAAATTCCCAGTCAGCGTAAAGGATGAGCTGTTGTGTGCCTGGCTCTCCTGACTTAACCTCTGAAGTCACATTTGGACCTTTGGGATTTGTGGAATCATTTGAGAATAGCTGGTAGGTAATTAGATATTAATATATTGAGTATTAGTGAGATAAGTAAGAGTGGATATTAAGGAAAAAAGCACCTCCAAACTTCCTTTTTCATGCTGAAAGTTTTGCCTGGAAAAGGCAAATTTTAAGACAGATGGAAGTGGGAACTGCAGGACGCTGTTCCCGTGTTCCTGGGTGCGTCCTGATGCTCTCTGCAGCTCATGTATCCCACTGCTCCTTCCCTTGCTCCGTGAGGGTTCTTGAAATGCTCTCTCCTCACTTTCCACGAAGGTTTGGGCTGAATTTCAATGCTGCAGCCTGCAGTGAGCTCTAGCTGTGTGGATCAGCATGCAGCTCACATCAGCCTTTCCTCATGGAGGCGCAGGGAAGGCAGCCCTTAATGAGAATTGTCAAAGTGAGAAAAGAGAACGTTGTTGTGAGCAAATTCCAGGGCGAGCTGATTAGAAAGGACTCTGCTCCTTCAGATGTTCCTGCAGGTTGGTAAGTGCTGAGTACAAGCTTGTAAACTCGCTGCACAGATTATTGGTTTACAGTCAGCCTTTTTTACTGGGGATATATTGGACAAAGTGTGGATTTGGATCATTCCACCACCCCAAGCTGGGTGTTTAGGAGATGTGGGGATGTGGCATTTGGGGACGTGGTTTAATGGAGGGCTTGTCAGTGGTTGGACTCGATGATCTTAAAGGTCTTTTCCACCCGAAATGGTTCTGTGATTCCACATGCGTGTTCAGGCTGGAAGCTGGCACATCTTGGAGGGGTTTTTACCTGGACTGATCCCTCTTTGAGCCCATTTTCCATCCCCTCTGCTCCTGGGAAGGCACCTGAGCTCGGGATGTGACACAGAAAACATTGGGAGCATTCCAATAATTGGAAAATTCATGTTTGCTGGATCACAGTGCAAACCTCTCCCAAAAAGCTCTTGGGTTTTTCATGGCCTGTGTGCTGTGTCTGTCTCTGATCCGGTGGAAACTTTGGAAAACTCTGCACAGACTAAAATCCAGTCTACGGAGATGTGCATTCCTTAACGATGAACATGATGGGTAGATTTAGATGGGATATTAGGAAGAAATTGTTCCCTGTGAGGATGGTGAGGCCCTGGAACTCTCCATTCCCTTTCATAATAATCAACCTGAAAATACCAAGGAAACATTTCTTAATACTTTCTAAAAATAAAATAAAATGATGGTTTATTTTAGGGATATCTGTTTAGTAAAAATCACAAAAAAAAAGGATTCACATCTAAGAGTCACATTTTGGATTTTCATCAGAATGTTTCTATTCCATGGTAATTTTTAAAGATTATAATTATTATTTTTTAACAAAACCCCCCAAATGTTTTCTTTTCAATTAGTTTTATATGCAAATTAGTCAAGCTCAGTGGAAGTGGCTGTCATAGGACACAAAGCTTTTGGCAGCAGTCACAAATAAAAGGCTTAAATTCATTTAAAATGGATACCTTTCAATGAAAATAGATCTGTTCTTTTGAAATCTCCTGGTTGATGTGGCATGGGAACATACAATGACAATTCCCTTTATCCAGAGGGAATTCTGTTCATCCAGTACAGTGTTATTTCCAGAGGATTTATGGGTTTTTCTTAATTTTTATTACTGAACTGATCTGCATGAGAACAGGGCCTTTGTTCCGTGGGGGTTCATTGGATCCAGATGTTTGTCATAATTTCATTTGTGACATTGCGTTGGGTTGTGGCAAAATGGTGCTGATGACAAAGACAGGATTATCACTTCTGCAGGGATAAACAGCAGCCACTGAGAGATTCCAGTAAAACAATGGCCTTGATTCCCTGCAAATTTATTCTCTAAGAGGAAATTTTGCATAGTGGGCGAGAGAAAGGAAACCAGAGCTAAGAGCTGGTGTAGAGAGAGCAGAGCTGAGCAGGGCCTGCAGAAACCTCTCTGCTGCTTGGTGAGTCCTTGCCACCCACTGTGCTTTTCCAGACTTCCTCCTTCCAACCTCATCCTGCACTGGAAGCTTGTCCCCAGAGCTGTGGACTCTCCCAGTCCCAGTACTCTCCCAGTACTCTTTCAGTGGCTCCTTTCCAATGCCCAGCTTCTGCTTTCCATCCAGCTCCAGGCAGATTTTATGATTCAGTCCCATTCCTGTTATTCCAGGTCTGGAATTTCATCTCTGTTTCAGAGGAATTGATGTATGGAATGTTCTGTGGGGCACACAGGGAAGTTGCTCTTCCAGTGGTTGAGTTTTGAGGGATCTTTGCCTGCTGCCTCGGTTTTCCCAGCAAGGTCTTTCATTATTCCCTGGGGTCCTTGCAGACATCTCCGGGAATGCTGAAGCACAGTTAAAGGGTTGCTTTCCCTTTCTGGATGTATTGCCTGGTTCAGCTGGGACAAACCTTCTTCCCCTAATAAAACAAACAAAGAAACTCCCCATGAATTTAGCAGGAAGTGGGAATTCTCTTCATATCCATGTGGTCCTGTATAACAGAAATCTGTTTCCCCATGGACCCTTTTCAGGGTTTTTTGAGACACAGGATCTTAGTAAAAAAAGTAAGACTCTGGATTCTTAAATGATTCCAACCTATTTTGTTTTTCAATGCTGCAACATTCCAGAATTAGTAAAAATATGAGTTCATGCAATTTTAATTAATTTTTAGCCTTTAAATGTGTTTGCAGTAGCTGTTTGGACACGAGACCATGCTTAGCATGGACAAGGCAGCTTAGTTCAGTACCATTATGGTGAAGATAAATCTTTGGGCACATGGTATAATTTATAATCCTGGATATTCCATCTTTATTAGGTTTAATGACATCAGATATTCTGATTGTTTTAACAAGTTTGGTCAAATGTCAAATCTAGTTAGCATCATTTATCAATAAATTTACTTTTTTTGCCTCCAGCTTTGGACTGGCAATTTTACGTGTGTTCATGTCTGTGTATAACTTAGAGAGATTCACTGGAAGCTGTAGAAGAACAGAGATTGAGGTTTTTACATATAAAATAAGAAATCACACTCCACAGAAGGCTCGAGGGAATGTTAGAAACAAGGAGTATTTGTCACTTACAAGCTGAAGCAAAGTGGTTATAAATACATGGCTCACATTAACATCCCACTTCCTTTTGGGTACACTGCATGAACGCCTGGAAAGAACTGAAATGGAGAAACCAAGGAGCAGGAACAGCAGAATTGCTGATCACAGGTGGGAAGGAGTTTTCAGGGAGTACCAGATTTTGGGTGAGTGTCACTGCAGAAATATGAAGTCCTACCCAAAGAGGGGGCTCAGAGATTGCATTCCATAAATGAGGCAAATAATGAAGGGAATGAAAACATCATCTTAAATGCATATTCTTATAAATATAACAGACCAGGAGGATGATTTTTTTTTTGTGCTCAGCCACTTGTTGTTTCATAAAACTTTAGGATGATTATGGCAGGANGAATGCTCAAAGGGCATTAAATCACCCACACCTCATATTTCTCCTACACTATTGTCCCTGAAAAAGCTCATAATGTGCCTTAAAGGAAGCTTTCCAGTGCTGAATGCCCCCAAAATAAACCTGTAAATGTAGGTAAAGTATCACCCATGATGCTGGAATGTGGAAAACTGAGGAATGTGTTTCAGGAAGGATTTAAGAATAGTTGGAATCTCCGTTTCTTGGAGCAGTGCAGCTGCTGAGTGAATCCTGCCTCAAACCCCAGCACCCACTTGGCCTTGCACTGATCAATGTCAGGGCATCCTCAGCCTTCCCCAACTTCAAACACAAAAGTAAGTCTGACTCTTTTAATCCTCCATCAGGTCCAGAATGATTAACATTTATTATGGAGCCACTTAATAGCCAGTGGCCATCCAGTCAGAGGAGATTTATATCTCCTTACAACAGCTTAATGTGGACTTATGCTCCCCCAGGGTCCCTTGTCCAGCTGAGTGGCCAAAATGAACATGTTCAGAACTTTCTTACTCTCAGCAAACTCCAGACCCAGTGGCTACTTGCACATTTTAATCTGATTTATCTTGTCAAGGATAACGCCAATGCCAAACTGAGCTGCACCAGCAAATCTTGTGCAGGGTCCTGCCTGCCAGAAACTCTGCTTGCAGAGGCTGCGCTGAGCTGTCAGAGCTGGTGGCTCTGCTGTGCAGAGGTTTGTCTGACACTGGGTTAACATTTGGGTACAAAATGAAGCAGATCTCTGTCAGACTTTGGCTTTGGGGCATTACTGAGCAGCCCTCCCTGTTCTCATTTAGGGTTAGGAAATATTTCATGTAAAACCTTCAGGTGTCCTTGTGTGAAGCCCAGATTCAGAGCCCTGAGCGTTTGAGCTGAAGAATAATATTGGCATTGGATGTACAGGACATGTAACTCTTGTTATTTTATGCTAAATATAAATAGCATTTTGAGTGAGAGTCTAGAGGTGATAGCTGAGCATCACAGTTGCATAGATGGCAAATAATGCAGCTAAAATGAGTGTGCTTCAAGAAACCAGCCACAGACATTTTCCTCAAGCCCTACTCTGAAAGTCTCTGCATTTGCTTATTTTTACACTCTTTGCAATGAGGAAATCATCCTTATTTATGATGGAAGCATTCTTCAGTCAAAGCCTCTAATTTTTTATGGGTATGTAGCTACTCCATCCTGGAAAAAGAGCCACTGGAAAATATTTCAGATTAATTTTTCTGGATCTGATGTTTGACAAAAGCAGCTGACTGATGTCTTCTCTTTTGCTCAGAAGACAGGGAAGCAATCTCTCCTTCCATGGGCAAACAGGCAGATGAAGCCTTCCTTCTTTCTGTTGACTTTGGCTTGTGCCTCTCGAGCAGCAAAGGGTGAATCTGATCCTTCCACAGGAGCTCGGTAACGTGAGGAGTGATTTCTGCATCATTCCCTTGCCTTGGCTCACCCACCTCAGCAGATGAGGTGACTGCTCCTGCATTTAGACTGTTATCCAGAAATGCTTAGCTGCTCCTTGCCTGCAGCTGCAGAGAACACCTCGAAATCCTTGCAGGAGTTGCCTGTTCCATCAGATCTTGTCTGCAGTCGACTTTCCCGTAGAATTATTTGAATTTAATGTAGCAGTGTAATCAGCAGGACTCCAGGAGCTTCCTGGCTCCCTGATTTCACTTCTCTGCTGTCCCACAAGGTGCCTTGACTTCCCCAGCAGTCAGGGGAAGCTGTGGCAGTTCCACCTGAGGTGTTTTCTTCTGGGACATGGGCAGGCTCCCCGAAACACCTATTCCTGCTCTGCCCGGCGCGGGGCTCTTTTGATGTGAAGCATAAATGACATCGGGTTGTATTAAAAAAAGCAGGAGCTCTCCTGATTCCCCACGTAAGTGAATGTGTCGAGCCTCGGTGCTCAGAAGGAGAACAGAGTGTACTCTGGGCCCATAATCAGCATGTTTCCTGCAGCCTGGCAAATGGTTTATGTTATTATTCGCAACCGTTGCGCCATCAGGAGCAATCCTGCATTTCAACTTAATTGAGCCACTGCTATGACACAGCCAAGCTTTTCAAGTGGTGAAATTGTAATTACAGAGAGTGCTTCTCTGGCATTTTCCATTGGGTAGCTGCTTGCAAAATATGAAGCCCTCAGAATACATCTGTGAGGAAGATTTTCCTGGGGAATCTTCGTGTTCGTGTTTCCTGTGCTGAGCTCCTGGCTCCTTAGGAGGGATGGTTGGGGGTTGGACTTGATGATTTTGGAATTCTTTTCCAACTGCAGTGATTCTCTGTGCCTTGAGCTAGGCCATTCTTACCCCATTTCCTCACATTCCTCCCACAAGGCATCCCTTCCCTTCAAGGGATGGGTTGTGCCAGGAGCTCAGAGCTGAGGTGACACCCCCTGTATTCCACACCCAGGCACAGGGAAAAATAGAAAACCCGTGGAAAATTTACCATGGGCTCACTTTTCCCTGCTATAATAGACCCTTGAGCAACGAGTTATGGAGTGTGGCATTTTCTGGACCTTAGTGATGCACATACCACTGAGAGAGAGCAGCACGGAGCTGGCAGTGGGGCTGGAGCTGCAGTTAATTGCAGATTTGTCCCAGGAAAGGTGTGTTCAACCAAAGGTCACAATTTAAAGCTATCATTGCTTGATTCTGCAGAATCTATTCATCAGGTGTAGCTTCCGGGGGGGGCAGAATGACTCAAGTGCCTGTTTGCATCAGGAAACACGGACTAAAAATTAAAATGAATGTTTTGTATCCCTTTCTGCTGCACTGAGGCAGGAGTAGAGCTGGGATAGCCACGCAGGCTGGGAGAGTGCAGAGGTAAAATAATGAGAACAGGGAGAAGGGGCAGCCTGTGCCACCAGGGATCTCCTTCCTTTGCTTCATCAGTTCGTGCTGGAGAGCAGAACCATTGGGCAAGGTTGGATTTCCAGGGTGCTGTGGAGACAGCTGGATTTACTGAGTTCCTCAGAGCACAGGCACCAGGGAGGCTGACCCCCAAATCAGCTGCCTCCTCCTCACCCCACATGGCAAACCTGCTTTCAAACACACTCCAGCTTTTGTTGTTTGGGGGTGGATTTTGATGCTGGTTGTTTTTTTCCCCTTTACCTTCAGCTGTTGTGTGCTCTGCTGTTCCATTGCTGTGAAAAGCTCTGGGGTACCACCTGACACACTCCACTCCTGGTGCTGCATCATGCAAATCATTGCTGCCTCTGCCTGCCTTTCATCCCAGACAGTCTGGCACTATAATTGCTTGGTTCTAATATTTCCTCTCCTAAGGCTATCAATTTGTTTTCAATTTCTCCACCTGTTGGGTTGGTTCAGGTATCCCACAGGGTTTTGTCCTAGGCATCCACTCCTTCATTTATTATGCTCCCAGCTCTGGAACACGGGCACCCTGAAGCATTTTTACAAGCAGGATTCTATTACGGGGTTGTTTTGTTTGCCAGAGATTTTGGCAGGAACGGAGGAGAGTTTTCATCTTTATTTGCTCCATGCAAGCCTTGCTGTGAAGCTGGTTATTATTGCACTGCATAAATCTGAATTCTTTGACCAATTTTCTGGTCAGGAGTGTGCTGTGAGTGTCCAGTGTCACAGCACACGCTGAGCAAATGGCCAGGGTGGGGGAGAGCACCTGAAAAAAGGGCTTTGCAGGTGATGGTTTCCACATAATTCACCTGCCTTTCCTGTGGTTAACCTTGAAAATTACTTTGGGAGATGACGGGAAGAGGCTAGATTTTGCTTTCTGCAGTGTGGATTTCAAAAAGTAGAATTTAACTCAGGGGCAGTCACTGGGAAATAAGCTGGAATCACATGGATAAAGAGAACAGGGGAAAAAAAATCTGTCCTCTTTAGCCAGGGCTCAGGGGCAGCTGCTGTACTGTCCTAGTGGGGACTGGAAGGAGAATAGTAGGAAAAGTAGCATTGAATCACTTCTGTGCTTGGCATTTGAGGCTTTTCAGCCATGCATCTGAAACAAATATCTAAAATATTGTGAAAATTAGTGCTCTAAAGGTTGGTATAGCAGGTTACTGGCTGGAAAAGCCCTGAAAACTAGAAGTGGATAAAATCCAGAGGCATGAGATCCACACAGCTCTTTTTCCAGCCTGTTTCACATGCTAAGTGAGAGATTTTCCCTTCCCATAGAGATGTAAGATGTGCTTTGCATTGGGGTTGTCTCTCTTTTCCAGGAGAGGGGCAGAAGCCCGTGGTGTCATCCTTGAGCAATTTAAAACATCCATAACAGGGTTCCAAACTTTCTTCTGAGCTCTGCGTCAGTATTTCACTCTTTGGATGAGGCATCTGAGGAGAAATTTTACTCCCTATGGGTTTATTAAGGACCGAAAAGGGATTTTAAGACAGCCTTTAATCCTGTAGTTATGAGTACAGGTAAGCACAGAATAGGTGGATAAGCAGCAAAAACTGTGTTTATATGAAAAACAGTGGAAAAACCCCCAAATCACCACTCTTTTCAGGGCCTGCTCCATTGTGTCTTGATAAAAATGTTAAGAAAATAGCTTCTGTGCAAGACAAATCTCAGTCACCTTGGTGACAGAGTGGCCGCTGCTAAATTGCATTCTGCATAACCTACAATTTCTTACTCTTTCTACTTTGATATATTAATACTAAAATATTGATGAATACTTCATCTTATCTATCTTCCCTTCCTTCTAGCAGACAGAGAAAGTAAAAATAGCCGGAGCAGTGGGTTTTCTGGTTCTGCTGTGGTTCAGGCAACTCAGGCTTTGATTTGTGTGACCCAGCAATGTTTGGGGCAGGAGGGCTGAGTAAGAGAGGGAGTGAAAGCAAACCTTAAATCTCTAAGTAAAATGCTTGTTCTGCTCTTTCTGCTGAGGAGGATAAAGGAAAAAAAAAAAAAAAGATAAACAGCAGAGCCATTACAAGTTGGCCTGAGTCCAATCCCTTAGTTACATCTATGCCTTTAACTCTGCCTGAGAAAGTAATTTTAAAGAAATACAGTTATTACATGCATTAGTCCTCGCATCCTGGGAGGTACATCTGTACTCTTCAATCTTTCTGGATTACCTCAAATGTTTCCTGAAGGCTTTTAAATCCAGGGAAGACCAATCTGAGAGAAGACTTGCTGCAATCCTTTTCTTTTTCCGGCTCTGCAGGCAGAAAAAAAATCTGCAAGAGGCTCACAAACTGTGTTTTAAAAACCAGGAAAACTAAGAAAATTCAAAATGGTCTGTAAAAACACTGCAGACAGGGAATTTGACAGGAGCAGAGCTTTCCCCTAGAGCCAAGTGTGATTAACTTCTCAGACTCTGGTCTCTGATCAGTGTTTTCTGAGAATACAGGCCATGGGCTCAGCTGGGCAGAATTATTGTGGTTTCCTTGATTCCAGTGGGTATGTCCCAGTTTACTGCTGCTGAAAGTGGGACTGAGCAGGAGCAGTGTGCACAGCCTTCAAAATACACCCTGAATCAGCCCCTTGATTCTGATAACGCCTTATTAGTCCTTCACTGATGAAACTCAGTGCTGCTGTTCCCACTTTACATCAATGAGAACTGAGAGAGAAGCAAGTCCAGCATCACTAATCACTCGGATCCTGGTTTTGGGCATAGGGCTGCAATGTGATCAGAGATAATTGCCCAGTGTTTGGTGTTCTGAGGTTCAAAATAAGCTAAAATTGAACTCTTTGTCCTGAAGCATTTCTCAGTAAATGCCTCTCTATTTGCTTGAACTCGTAACAAGACCCCAATTATGTTTTGTAGAGTGATTAATTCAAAGGCCACTTGTCAGCTGACGCTGCTGGTCCTGCTGATGCCTCTTGAATGTCTCTGGACCTGCTCCATACCTCTTCCCCTGCTCCTGGTGTTGGAACTCCAGCTCTGGGCCATGGTGAATGTGGCATCTGTCTGTCATCTGGTCTGGCTCCTCTCCTCCAGGCAGAGGCAGATAATGAGCAGGGCTGGGGATGGTCATTTGGGCCCCTGGAGGAGGTGACCAGGCCATCAGGTTCCTCCCATGGCCAGAGAGCTGTGCCTTCATCCAAGGCAGACTTCCAGGCAGATGGTTTACCTCAGTTAATGGAGAAATGTGAATTAAAACACAGCCCTTGGTACATTATAAATGGAAAGAATGAGGAGAAGCATAAAATTGCTTATTGTGGTATATACTGTGTTTGTTTTTTCTGGGCAGTATTCCCCCAAAAGAGCTGTGAGGACTGGAAACAGAATTGATATGGTTGGAAAAAGACTTTGAGATCATCAAATTCAGCACTAAAAAGTTCACCAGGAAGAAGTTTACCTACAGGATTAGAACTTTTCAGGAGTTCATTCCTGACTCTTTTCTCTTTAATTAACACTAAAGTTCATTGTAGTAAACAAAATTTATATGCCACAGATAGTGTTTTCTTTTGGAGGATTCCTTCAAACCAGCATTGACCACTCCATGAGAAAAATCCTGTGGCATTAACATGTATATTCTGTGAGTCCTGAAAACTCAGTGAGAGCTGCAGTGTGTTTATGTGTGAAAATTGTTCCAGCACCAGGATCAGTCACTGCAGTTCATCTGTATGGGATACACAGAAATTAAAAGCTCAAGCAACAAAAGAATGATAGAATTTGTTTTTATATCGTGTGTGACTTCCTTGCTATTAATTTGAACTTTTAGCTTTACAGACAACTTCCCTTATGATGCCAGCATGGAACTTTCCCCCCTTTGGTTTAGCTTATGTGTCAGGCAAAAAAAGCCTGTTTTTTTCTCTTATGAACTGTCCAATTCAAAGGTCAGTAGTGGTATCATGTATCACAAGTCACTTGCCATGTCACCCAGAGCTTAAGGGCTCATGTTTAATGTGATCTGTCAGCCCCTCTGAACAGATTTAGGTAGTACTTGTAATATATTAGTGCTTTTCTTTTTAGACTGGGCTCTCACCCCAAATCACAGCAGGAAACTGCCAGCTCCATGGGTCCAGAATGGAACCAGCTGGCCGGGCACGAGTTACAGCCACAGAAACCACAGCCAGATCCCGGGTGGGGCGTGCAAAGGGGAAGTATTCTGTCCGTGGCCATGCCTGCTCCCGTCAGGGTAGGGTCTGCGTTCCCAGGCCGAAGAGCAGCTCAGCTGGGAGCCGGAATTGCGCTCGCTTGCGGCGCAGAGCCGGGCACCGTTCTTCACTGCTTCCCTTCTGCCGGGCAAAGAGCTCTGACACACAGGCACGGGTCTGCAGCGTGCTGGAAGCCAGGATCAAAACTCCACTCACTTCCCAGAGGCCAGAACACCCCTGCCTGTGCTTGCTTTAATGACTGCTCAGATCGAGAGGAGCGGCAGAGATCTTTGCCATGACCTCGGTGTCTGCTCACGTTTGCCTGTGAAAGGATGGGTTATTTACTAATTGCTGTCGTGGGGTCTTAGTTAAAAGGGGAAACTTACTCTGCTGGGCTAACTGCTGTTGGAACTTGATAGTAAAATCACCCCTTGGGGTAAATAAGTGCTCGACTCACCCACAGCTCTATCTGGGATGTGAGTTCTCTGTTGTAAGTTCTGTCGGAGTCCATGAGCCAATCATATCCCAATGACACTGCAATGGGATGATCAAATTCTTCAGTAGTTCATCATTATATTCAGCTATTCCTGCTTCTCTTAAGAAGAACTATTTTTTAGTTCTGACAGATCCCATTTGCCCCCTAAGTCACAGCTCAGGTATTCAGCATCAGCACAGGAACAGGAATGTTCTTAGCAGATGTTGTTATATCTGCAGGAATTATCTGACACAACCGAAACAAAGTCACTGTAAACTAACATTGGCATATATGTCTCCTAAAATTATCTCAAAATAGCAATCATTTTATGATTTATAAATAACTTCAGATTATCTCACCCTTTCTAGTGGCAGCTGATGTCACCCCTGCACAGAGTTTTGTGCAGATGTCTGTCTTAACTTACTATTTTTAAATGTTCCCTCACTATTAAATGCATCTTTATGCCCTTTCCCAATCGTTATTTGCTATTCATATTTAGTTTTTCGCCACTTCATCATCTTAATTTTGCTACATAAAGGAACTGTTAAAAATAAACATCCTAAATTAATCCTGTTTGTGGAACTCATAAAATGATCTATAAGGTGTTTGCAGGAATCATTTTAGATTCTTGTCTTGAGAGAGCTTTTTTTTTTTTAATAATCTTGTGGGTTTTAACCCACTCCAAAGCTTCTACTTTTGAGATTATTTAAATAACAGCTCTTAGTTCTTTTCCTCACAAATTGCTGACTGATTTAGTTGTTAACATGTTATTTGAAGAAAATAGGGGTTATTTTTTGGGTGTACCTTTCTTGTTTCTCCGTTACACAAGGCAAAATTATAAATCCAAATGTAATTCTGTCTTGTCTACAGCCTTCCCATGGGAAGGCTGCAGCAGATCTAAGAAACCGTCCCAGAATTACATATTTCAAATGTTTTATTAACTCAGGTTGTCAGCTGGGATAACAAGGCCCCTCCCTGCTTGTTTTGGCTTTTTCTTCTTGGAATATTTGCAATGTTCACACAGAACAGGGTAAGAAGTCTGTGAAAGTGGATGAGCTTTTGTCCTACTACAACACTTCCACAAGAGAAGCTGTGGCTGCCCCATCCCTGGGAATGTCCAAGACCAGGCTGGACAGGGCTTGGAGCAGCCTGGGACAGAGGAAGGTGTCCCTGCCATGGCAGTGTTGGCACTTTAAGTTTTCTTCCAACCCAAACCATTCTGGGATTCTGGGATTCCAGGATTCTCCAACTTGGCACGGAGGAATCCAGCTTCTCTGCAGTGGGAACATGTTTCCCTGGTGGACAGAAATATCCATTTCAAGAGTTCAACTGTTCGGTTCTCTGACCAAGCACAATTTTAAGTCCTGGGAGTCTGAGAAAAACCCTTCATCTCCTCTGTGTGGAGCTGAGATCAGAGGGAGCTCCTCCACTGTGAATATTTTTCGTGGGATCACATCTTTGGGTCACTCTTGTGTCCGCATGACTTCCACAAAACCCCAGTGTGGATCTCTCCTAAACCTCAGGTTTCCTAACTTTCTTGTAGCATGACAAATTCTCCTAGTTTACGAAACAAAATTATGTCTGTGGAACCAGTTAAACTGTAAGAAGAGATTTTCTTTTTTGTTGTTTTGAGAGGTAAAACGATCGCATTACAGAGGAGAAAATAGAGATGTTAGAGATGGGCCCATTTTGCTGAAATGAAAAGGCTCTTGGCTGAGTTTACACAGAAGAATGTTCCCTCACGGAGGGGATGCTTGTGCCAAACCCATCCACTGCTTCAAGCTCTGTTTTATCATTTATGCTCTGTTTTCTGCTGCTGCTGCTCTGCCTTTGTACTGTCAGCTCAGCCTCTTCCAGGAGCTGACTGGAGGGCTTGGAAATCTTGTTAGGAACATAAAATCCTGTATAAATTGTCAGCAAGGAAATATTATTTGTTTATTTAACCATGGAAGTTCTCTCAGACAGCCAGTCCAGCAGAACCACACTCCAGCAGTTTTTAAAGCCCTTTGCCCTCAGTCAGTTGTAGTGTTGGACCTTTCTGGCCTTGCTTTGACTGCATCTCTGAAAAGTTTGGAAATGAAAGATGAACAGAAACGTTCTTGATTGCAGGTGGTCACATTGAGTTTTTAATTATTATGGGGGTTTTGCTGCTCTGGCTTTGCTCTAAAACCACTTTTTGACTTCTGACTTTGCTGATGAAACTGATGTGGGACAGTTCAAGTGCAGCTGGTATGAGTGAAGCCCAACTTTGCTCTAAGTTAGCAATCAGAGCTGAGCACTAAAAACACTCTTTGCTGAGTGGACTTGCTTGCTTTCCCAGCCCCTTCGGTGAGTGACTCCGACTGTGTTTTTAGAACCCTCGCTAATATCTCATGTTTGTTTTGCTTCTGGTTAAAGCACAACCTTTCAAATCCCAGGGCTCTGCAAGGAAATTGGAGAAAACTGTTTTTTCTTGAGTACCATAGGTCGTTTGTTCTCCCCAGACAGGTCTATTCAGCAACTTGTAGTCCTTAACTATCAATTATTTAAGAGCTGATGTACCAAACCCATTCTCTGGTGTTCTTAGCATAAGAACCATGAGGCCCAATACAATAAAAGGGAGTCATAAGACAGTAGAGAGAGTCACAAGATATAAGAGTATAGGTAGTTCATAAAAGCTCAATGGAATTCATAAATCACATTTAGACAAGTCCCCCCAACTCGTCACACAGCCAAACACTGCTAAATGAGATTTTTATACTGGCTTGGGGGACTGAAGTTCGGTGCTTCAAAGGAGGTGGTGTTTTCTGCTGTCACTGCTGACCTGAATGCTTATTAATAATGAATACTGCATGAGGCCCTTGATGGTTCTGAAGTTGCTGTTGCTTTCCTTAGAAATAAACATTGATTTCAACCAAACTGGGTGTTTTCCTATGATAGGAGGCAGGGAACAGCCTGAATTTGGGGAGACTGTGCTTCTTTGTCTTGGAATTAACTCAGCATTACCCCAGATGCAGAATGAGAGAAGTAGGAACAGAATATCTGTTCCAGGAATGAACGTATCCAAAAATATTTATATCTCTCTTTAGAGTGGTAACCAAGCAGTTTTCAGGAGAGAAGATTATCCCAAAACACCAATAATTTCTTTAGAGAGGACAGAGAGCAAGAACTTCCAAAACACAAGTGCCCAGCCCAGGGTCTGGCACACAGAGCAGCCAGGCATTACTTGAGGCACTGAGGGTGGTGGTACAACCTTCCTGTGGGACTGGGAAAGGAAACAGGGCTGCTGAAAGGCTGCTAAAGGAAAACCCCCAAACCACCCAGCTAAATTGTGTCTCGAAATGGGAGTGAGCCTGCATCATAATGTGAATTTGTTATCCCTCGACAGCTACAGCCAGAGCTCAGTGCAAGGCAGAATGAACTAAAATATGTGGAAAATACAGCAGTGCCCTCAGCATCCTTTTGGCCAAAGAACCAGAGCTGCTGCTTTGGGGTGAGGCAGAAGAGGAAGAGCCTGGGCAGAGAAATGGAGAAAATTCAGCTTCTCAGAGCTCTGTGTTAGAAGCAAGTAAAGGCAAGAGAGTTTCACTTTCAGCTATTTGCCCCTTTTACCTGGAGCTGCCTTCATGCAGACTAATTCCTTCAATAAACTCAGAAACCAAAAAATCCTACTAAATGTGCTCTGAGATGCTTTTGGAACAGGGAAGGGAGCTTTTAGAGAGATTTTTTTCCTTGGGAAGTGCCAGCTCCTCTTCACCAACAGGGAGCTGGTACCCCAGGAGAGACTGGGCCACAAGGACTGTGTTTGATTGCAAATTTCCTTCTCCTTTAACAGCACTTATCTCTTATTCAATACTGTCTCCAGATCCAGCCAGTTTTATTGGCATTTGGCTGTGGAATTTCTTTGGTTTGTTCCTTCTATTGTCACTTGTCTGCCATAGGGAGCAGAGGGGCGTGAGGCCATCCCTGAGCTCGAATGCTTTGCAAAGTTCACTTGAGTTTGCGTTGCATGATGTGCTCTCACAACTAAGAAATTAAATCCATCAGATTTCCTAGAGGAGTGTGCAGAGAAAGAGAGAATGGCACATTAAATCTGGGGGGAGCAGAGGTCTCACCTCAAGGGATGCTCCATTGTTAAACCCCTGATTTAAAATGTGCCGTGTATGTGGTGTCAGGTGTTATCTGGAAGTATTGCTGTGAAAAAAAAAACCTGAAATAATTAAAAAAAAGAAACATAGCATGGCCCAAAGCCTTCTCTGACACTTATTTTGTGAACACGCTAACCTGTTTATATTATTTCCCTCAACTTCCTTCATCCTGACCCAAAACCCCTGAGCTAAAAGCCAAGCTTTCAACCTCATGCAATTGGACAAAACTCAGTTTTCCTGGGGTGGCTACTGAAATTGGAATGGGGTGGGCCTTTCTTCCAGTCACCCCTGGCTTCAGCACGTGCCAAGAGCCTTGTCACAGCAAACCTGGTGCTGCTGGCTCTCTGGTGTGTGCCTTGCCCAGGCAGGCTTGCAGGGGGGTTTTGGAGGAGGGAAAACCACCCTGAATTTGGGGGGAAACACCCTGAATTTGGAGGGAACACCCTGAACTTGGGGGAAACACCCTGAATTTGGAGGAAACACCCTGAACTTGGGGGAAAACACACTGAATTTGAGGGGAAACACACTGAATTTGAGGGAAACACACTGAATTTGGGGGAAACACTCTGAATTTGGAGGGAACACCTTGAATTTGGAGGAAACACCCTGAATTTGGGGGTAAACACCCTGAATTTGAGGTAAACACACTGAATTTGGGGGAAACACACTGAATTTGGGACAGGTCCAACATTTAAGAGGTTTTTGGAGGACTTGAGGGGTCTTGGAGGGATTTTGGGGAGGTTTTGGGTGATTTGGGGGATTCAGAGGGGAAGGACGGAGCAGGTTCTTGTGGCCTGGTTTGTGTCAGGTTTGGTTTCCTGTGGTTTTGCTGTACCAGGGCTGTCCTGTCCTGTGGTGACAGCGATGCTGCTGCTGACCTGGGCAGGGTAATTCACCCTCAGGCCTGACCTCCTCTTCTAAATAACAGCCTGCTTCATAATCATCGAGTGTTTTCCTCAAGGAAACCTGAAAGAGGGAAGGAAATTAAAATCCTGGCTTGAAGTTATGATTCCTTAAAGAGCAGTGGGTTCAGAATATGCAGTTAAGCTGAGGATGTGATATAGGGATAATGTTGCCTTTTTTTTTTTTTCAAGCAGCAAAATTAACTACCGAGTGCCATCATTTTAAGACTATAAACCAGTGTAACCTATAAAAGATTTACTGGGAATCTAACTCTTCTTTTTGATATCCTAGTGAAAGAAAGAAACATAAAACTGAAATCAGATGCTTTTGGATTTATGAGGCTGATTCAATTTTTTTTTTTCCTAGTGACTGTTTTAACAGCCTATTAACATCTTCCCCACAGCAAATATATAACAAAATTGATATTACAGAATCAAGTTGAGATGGGTCCCATGAGTGTACTTAAATATACCGTAAACATCTAGAGCTATTCATCTGTATTATGGACTGGGTGTATAAAGTACATCTCTATAAATTCTCCTCAAGCAAATTCTTCCGAGTTCTTTTTGCGGAATAAAAAATTAAAGCTCTGATTCTGCGGAGGGTCGAGTGCTCCTGCTAAATTCCCAGCTCCCTTGTAAAAGGATGGTTCTTTCTCAGCGCTCTCAGGGCTGCTCACAAAAGACTCATTTTCTCCCCTGCAAGCTGAAATCAGTTGTCGCCCGTGTTAAAAAGTCTTTTTACAGATGATTTGTGTCGTGCTAATATCTTAAGTGTCAGACATGAGCGCCTCTAATTCACGCGGCAAGTGAATTAAAAGGTGTCAAGGCCACTGAATGTTGCTAATAAAAGGAACGTGAAGGGTGCTGTGCCCAGCGTTGCTTTGCCTTTTATCTGCATCCTGGCAGCCCTGGTGTGTGACAGCGTGGGCTCACCAGGGTGGATCAAGTTTTAATCGTGCCTGTTGGGTTTGCGCCTCATCCCTCAAAAAGGAAGGAGCAAATTTTAAGTAGATAACCCAGGATCTAGAAAACTGCTTGTTTTTTTGAAGTTCTTGCTGGAATTTGGAGAGGTTAAGCTTATGGATATAGTGTTAAAATAATGCCAAGATGTTGTTTGCATCAGCAGACGATTCCACTCCGGCCTCGCTGCTCTCCTTTACCTCCTCTGTTTGTTTTGGTACCTTTTACTGAGCTGAAAAGAAAACAATCAGAGAGCACCAGAGCTGTTTGGAATAGAAATAGCTGTGCTGCATCCAAAGTGGCCCAGTCGAGTGTTTGGAGGAGAGGATTTGTACAAAGGATTTAACTTCGGCTTAACTAATTCTGGCATTTCCAAACAGTATCTTGATTTCTGCACAATTAAGGCAGGATAACTTTTGAGTCATTTGTGTTATGATGTCTCAGTTCCATTTTATAATTAAAACTAAACTGGATGACTGAAGGTTTCTAAACTTGGGATGTTTGTGTAGCAAAGCTGAAAAACTCCAGGCATTTCTCTGAAAGTGAATTCTGAATGGGAATCTTTCCCTGTAGCCAAAGTAATTCCATTAATTTCTTCAAGTGTTTTTCTGTAATATGCTGTTTAATCCGAGCATGGCCTTTCAATGAATTCCTTGCAGTTCATCTCTGATCCGTTGACCATAACAGAGTGAATTTTGAGACAAGATTAACTTGATTTGACAGACTAAATTAGTGACTCAGTTGGCACCAAAGTCTATAAAGTACCCAATGAGGTGAATTTTTTTCTGTGTAGAATAAGTGTAACTATTCTTGCAGCTTCAAACAGCGAGAGAAAGACACTACTACTTAAATAGAAATTGATTTGTTCACTTAGGGCAAAAAAATTGGAGCCTGAAAGCTCCATACTCAGAATAAATTGAGATTTATTCCAGGTTTTGAAGTGAAAACACATGGTATTTAAAACCTGGGGACTTCAGGGAAGTGTTTATAATGAATAGGGTAGAGTAAAGTGTATTGACAGCAAAGAATGTATCCAGTGGGGAAAGGCTGCAGGCCATGGATCTTTCATCAGTTGTATCCTCATGCCTGATCCCGTGTGGAGTTTCCTCATGATGTTCAGCCAGCTATGAAAAGGTCAAGCAAACCAGAAGGAAAAAAAAAAAAAAAAAAAAAAAAAAAAAAAAAACAAAAAAACCCACGCGTTTTTTTTTTTCT
>WAAG01050820.1:9376-21129 GCA_013390105.1 Tichodroma muraria | reverse complement strand
TCCTTGGACATTTCCAGGGATCCAGGGGCAGCCACAACTAAAGCTGCTGCTAGCTGTGGAGTAACAAAAATCATGTAATTTTTGGGCCAGGCAATAGATCCAGCATGAAGCCAGCTTCAAAATGAAGACGTGGACACCAATCCCTGAAACACCGGGGTCTGGATAAATACCAAACTTGGGAATAACTCTATTTGTTATGTGGGAAAAGTCACAGGACAGGGAGTTTATACAGAATCACAGGAGGAATTAGTCAGGTTTTCTTCCAGATCAGACCCATCTTCTAAGCGCAGAAAACAATACTTTTAAATTTGGCAAAAATTGTCTCTCTTTCCCCAATATTTTAAATTAAACACCTTAGAAAATGGCATGGAAAATCACAAACCTACTATTTCCCCTCTAAATTATAAATATCTTACTTCCATTAAGTTGTAGGGGTTTAGGGCAGAATTCTTTGCCAGTTGCTACTTTTGTTTGCTTGTTTTTCTTAAATCCAACAAAATTACCGAAGCCACGCCCGGTGGTTTATTTATTTTTTTTTCTAGTGAAGTCAATGAGAAGGAGTTTAACAAGTAAAATTAAAAAGTTTTATCATCGCATGTGTGGCTTGGATCTAGACAGCTGCATTTCTCCTTGCTGAGCACAACTTTCTAATTTAATTTATGTTGTTAAAAAAGTACTCCAGGTGTTTAGGGTGAAACACTCCTGGAGGAAACAAGTCCCTTTTTCCAAGGACAAGGAGAACAGAGAGCAGTAATCTGCAAATGCACACGCTGCGGGTCTTATCTCTGCTATGGGAAATTGGCCAAAGAGTCAGGTGGAAAAACTAATTTCCTCAAATATTTTTTGGGAATGGGGGCAGCTCTCTGAGTATCCGCGAAGAAAGGATACAAGCCTTGCTCCTGGAGTGGGTCCAAGGCTCCTGGATTGTTTTATTTACACCTGATATTAAGGTGCTCTCCTGTGAAGAGCTCTCAGCCCTGCTGAAACCTCTGTAATTAATTCCTTCCACCTTTAGCACTCGGATGGGAAGCTCAAGCAGTGGGAAGGAAAGACATTTAGAGGCATCCTGATCTTGTGGGAAAGGCAGGATCCTCCACCAGGCTGCTGCTGCCTCCCTGTGACCTGTTCGTGGGACAAAGGGTGGCCAAACACACACATTTTTAAATTATTTCTGACACCACAGAACCCATGGCTCTGAACTGGAGACCATCTCTATTAAGGCAGCCAAGCCCTTGCCCAGTGAATCTTCCCAAATTTTAAGACACCCTGTTTCCTTATTCTCTTATGACGCAGGATTGTGCTTCAGGTTTTTCTCCCTTGGGTATTACAGCTCTGGGAATTTTGTCACAACAAGATAGAACTAAATATGGTTATTTAGAAGAAACCATATAATAATTGGTTTATTAAATGTCCTGAGAATGTCCTGAGTTGGAAGTGACCCACAGGGATCATGGAGTCCAACTCCTGTCCCTACTAATTGTTCTGCATTCCATGAGGTAATGCCTTAAATTTAAAAGCTCTTAAGCTCACGTGGGGCTGTTTGTTTTTTCTGTTCAGTGCTGAACAGTAGAAAGGTGAGGCAAGAGCCTCTGTGGGCCTGGAACAGGAGGCAAAGTCTGGGTCCCAGTGGAAGATGCAGGTACCTGAGAACACACCTGGGATGGCAGGGCTGGGGCTGTGCAGACACTGAGTCAGCTCAGGGACCAAACCCTCCTTTGTCCGATCCAGCAGAGGAGCTGGGAAATGTTTTAAATATTGATTACAACAATATCTCTGACATGGAGCTCCAGCACTCACACCAAAGCATAATTCTGTGTTATGTCCACCCTGCTTAACAAAGTTGCTGCATGTGTGTCAGGAGGTTTATACTCCCTAAAATGCTGGGAGTCAGAAGGAGCCTCCTGAGATGGTGACCGTGCCATTTTTTGGGTGGCTGTGACCCACACGTGAGCTCCTGTGACCTGCACCGACCCTTTTTGGGTGACTTTGGAGATTTTCAGTTGCTGTGCTGGTAAATCTGACATCTGTGATGAGTCCCCACTCATCCAGCACAGCTGCAGGAACCACTGGATACTCTGAGTATTTAGACAGATAAAATGTTTTGTTACAACACTTATTAAGGATAATCCTGGTCTTTTTTTTGCCCATTACATGGAGTGGCCGAGTCACAATAACGCTTTTAGGCTCAGAAACATAATTTGTAAAACCTTTTGTGAAGCTTGCAGAGTGCTGTGGGGTAACTGCATGATCAGCACCATATAAATGTCGGTCATTAAGAAAAGAATCATAATAATGATCAGCAGTAAAATAACAATTAGCTGTTCCCTGGCTGCCTGGATGCTGTGGTACCTACAGACCACTCATCTTCAATAAGCTGGGGATGGGACAATGGCTGAGGCTTTGTCTGAGCACCACAACTGATCAATAATGGGAGCAAAGCAATCGCTTTCATTGACTCCAGCAGGTAATTTGTGTTCATAGGGCAGTGCTGCTGCATCTGAGCATGGCGAGCAGCAAACAGATAAAAGTGGCAGCACATCAATTCCTGCTGCTGGTTGGGGCCAATTACTGGAATTAAAATAACCCCTTTCAGACTGCAGCAAGATGAGCTGTTGACCCTGCTGGCCTAATGCAGTTACTATTATACTTATTATTATCATCAGTGCCTTTCCTGCCTGCGCTGGTGAGTCTCTGTCATGGAAGGCACGAGCTCTTGCATTTATTATTTGTGCTGTAGCCACATTCCAGGGATTTGAGAAGTGCCAGGAACTCTTTGTTAACAGAGCTGGAGGATGCTGGGGCACAAAGCAAAGACACCAGCCCAAGATTTAGAGGACAGAGGAGGAAGGCCGCTCTAAGGCTGCACTCATCGGGCAACTTCAGTGACTTCAGGAAGTACAAAAACCTGAATAATCTGTGTTATTTGAGGCTTAATTAATCTCTTTTAGCATGTATAATTTTCCTCAGCTAGTAACACCTTCTCTTCCTGCTCCATGCCTAATAATGTGCATGCAGCTGCTGAAATTTAATGCAAACCATGTGAAACCCTGCAGAACCAGTGCTGATCCATGTTCCATCTGAGGAGTCTGTAATGGGGAAATCCCTGATAGTGAGGCCCCTTGGAGACTTCCTGGCTCAGCCAGCCCTGTTCAGAGCCCTGCCTTGCACCTACTGACTTCAAATTGATATTCTAGAATGAACTAAGCCTCCTAGGAATACCTTTATCTTGGAAGCTTTCACTGTGCTGTCTATTCATTATTATTCTTAATTTGCAGGGAAATTTTGTCCAAGGTGTGCATTAGCCCTGGCACAGGCTCACAGTGTGACTGTCATCACCACGGCAGGCACAGCCAGAGGGATGCTAATCCCCAAAAACCTCTGAATTTCCATAGTTCACTGACCCAGTGACATGTTTATTGTGTGGTTTCAGTGAGGATGAGCCACCTCAACTGCCTTTATGAAGAAAATCAAATGCATTCTCTCATTTCCACAATGTGCTTTGGAGTTAAACTGAAGAAGCTTAAGTCTTTAAATAAGATTTCCATAACCACTCCACAGACCCTGTTAGGACTGTGGGGCTTGTCACATGGGAGCAGAGCTCACCCCAAGAGGATTTAAAAGGGTGAAGAGCAAAAGAGACCACCACAAATGTTCTGAGATGCTCTGTATGCTTTGTCTCCCATCCCCAAATCAAAGGCTGTCTGTTTTAAGCACATATTTGTAATTAGAAGGTCAGGTGTCAGTTTTCAGATCTAGGGGAGATTTCATAATAATTTGTTTTCCTTTGTCCAAAGATGTGGGGAAAATAAATTCCTGGAGGAAACAGAATATCAAAAGGATGTTTTGGAATATTTCTCACCAGTTCATCTCTCTGCCTTTCAAAAGGGGCTGATCAATCCCTTTCCCTTTTATACTGTGGAAGATTCTGGCCTTACAACAGCATCTCTCATGCTCTAAAGGAATCTGAGATACTGAAATTATTGTTGGGGGGCACACAGCAATAATTAGACGGAACATCGTGTGGAAGATGAGTTTTCCCTGCAGAGGGAATGATTCCAGCTGGGGCTGGAGCATATGCAGAGGGCACCGGGAGCCACTGATGCCTTAGGATTTCAGCTTTTACATTTTTCATATATGTGTAACCNTGGGTGCAGCCCCTGGAGGCTTTGTCTGCCCTAAATGTACCTGAAGGCCCTTCCATAAATATAACTGCTTTTATTCCCTTAATTCTACCTGGCCTCTGTTTTTAGGTAGCCCCAAAAGGCATCACCACCAGCCAGGCTCTGCAGTGCCTGTGATGTGAGGCACCTGTGGGAAATAAATGTGGGAGTAGTGCAAGAGCCAGAGAGGCTGCGAGCACCAGCAGGGGCTGGAAACTCTTCCTCAAAGGGAGCTCCAGCTTGACACAATCCTGCAAGAGGAATAAATTCATCATGCAGAGCACCCAGCTGTAGGGAACAGCCTGCCCCTGTGTCATTAGGCTTGAATGGAATGTCTGCTTTGCTCTTGGGGGATTGGAAGTGGAACGTCACTGACAGGAAATGTTGGTTGTTTGGTGGTTTGTTTTTTTTCCACTGGAAGAATGGATTTCTGCAGAGATGTTTTCCCAGCAGGAGTGTAAAAGTCTTTTAGAGAAAAAAAAAAATCATAACAAATAATAACTATTTTTTTTCTGACTTGCATATAACTCTTGCTATTTCCAGCCTCTTAAAAAAATTACATTTAGTTGAAAATGGAAGTTGTAACTAATTCTAACACAGAGTTAGCGTTGTGGTTTGTAAAAGAGGGTCATGCACTTCTAGCAAATTTATCCTGGAGTTTTATTTCTTGAGCCAGATTCCCTGAGAAGATGAAATGGAGCTGTTGGGGCTACAGAAATGTAAATCCGCCCTGAGTCAGGGCTGGCACTGCAGCCTGAGATGTCGTGGTTGCGTGGAGTGTTTGACAGAACAGCTACTGAGGAAAATAAAGAAGATGAACTATGCAGAACAAGCAGATGAGATTAAGAGTACAAGGTCAAATTTCATGAAATAACTCAAGTCAGGCATAATAAAAAGGAAAGACAGAGAGCATAAAATGCTTTGGAGGGACAGGATGTTGGAGGGGACTGGATGTGTGCTAAGCAGAAACCCAATAAACCCAATTACTCTGGTTATTACTGCCTTCACTACTGCTACTGAGGCAGCTCAGTGCCTCATTAGTCATTCCTTGCAGAATTATCATCTATCATGGCCTCATCTTTTCCTTTCTCCCTTGGGAATGCAGGAAGGAAAACAAATCCATAAGCTGTCCCCTCTCTGTGTCCCCCAACGAGCTTTAGAAAAGCTTCCTCATCCTTCAGAAGAACAATCAATATTAAGCATCTTTTACTTTGCCAACAATTGATTCTGTCTCATTTCCCATTACTCATAAAAAAGGGACATTTGGGCTTGATTTTATTTGTATTTAAGAGATGACAGAGACGCAGGTAGCTGAAAAATTCATGAAAACTTCCCTGGTGTTTCTTGTAGAGCTTTGGCAGCAACCTCGAGGGACAGGACTGCCCCAAGAATGAAAACTTCACTCGTAGGTCACCCTCTAAAACCCACGAACACAAATAAGTATGGCAAGGCCTTGAAACTCTTAGGGAATCGCTTCTTTTACAGAATGTTGCAGTTATTCTACTTGTGGAATTTGTGGGTTGAAATCTTAGATACCTTTAAAAGTATTGCTTAAAAAACCCAAACTTTTGGTTAAAAATATGTAAGGAATCTTGTCTTTTTATTCAGAATTCTTATTTTAATCAATACTGAAGCATCACTTGAAGCAGATCTAAACTGGCTCCTGAAATTGGTGGGATTTTCAGATGGTTGTTGTGTTGGTGTCAATATCAGCTCCACAAACACAGGCTAAGAAAAGTCCCTCAGTTCTAATTAATCTGATTTTGAAATTCCTACCCCCTGGAAAGACCAGGACCACAGAGCTGAACAGATCACCTGTGTGCAGCTCCTGCATAATGTCAGGAGTTTGACAAAAGATGTTTAGCTCAGACCATGTCCAGAGTCAGCAGAATCCACCTCAGCATTGTTGAGTAATGTCAAAACCTTTAGTAAATGCTGAAAAATGCCACCATAATTTGTCACAGGAACAAGAGAACTCCACGATATCAAAATTGCCTGTACAAGCAAGAAAAGAACCTCCTGTAAATTCTGAGGAGTAAACTGTACCTTGCTATTGAAAAGAAAACAAAGATCTTTGAGACAAACTCTGTGTTTTTTCGCCTTGAGAAGAAATTCTCTTTTCATCTTCGAGCAGCAATAATAAAGATAATAAAGCAGGATAAGCAGCCTGCTTTTATTGAACCGCTTCAGAACGGAGTCCTTAACAGCATGTTTCCTTCTATCCTGTGATTTCGTCTGACTACAATAAAGTTAAATCAGAGAGTCTGGAATATTGTGCTGGGGATGTTCAATTAGTTCCACAGAGTGTCCATGTGAGTTAATGCCATTTGAGGGAAGCAGCACTTGAGCGCTCGCGGAAGATTTGTGTTCGGTTCTGTTAATTCAGACACATCCTAGCAGATGTCTGATTAGACTAATTTAAAATTAAATGGCAAGGAAGAAAAAAAAAAAAGTTTGCTTTCATGGAAAATGATTGAACAAAAGATGAAAACTCTGTATCTCTTTGTTTGCTGAGCGTGGAGCGTGTCTGGAATAGCTGAGTTCGGCTTCCTCCCGTCCCCTGCTCTCCACTCAGCAGAACCCACCCAGACACCAGGCTGCACATTCCCACTGCAGAGATTTATTTTAAATAAGCAAACACTCCGAGTTAAACAAACATTTGGTGAACGCAGCACTCTGGGATAATCAGAGGAATTGAAAATAAGGAGGCAAAGATACTTTGCTCATCCTCCACAGCTGGAATTCCGGCTGCCATCGTGGGCTCGGGCTCTTCAGCAACATCAGAAGTCCTGGGTCAGAAGTCCTTCCATGTGTTTTGAAAGAAATAAAGATCTGTATTTCCTGATGTTGTATCTATTCCTTTTCTGGAAGATGTTTGCACGACTTGGAATTGTTTATGCATTACTTGGGGTTTTACTCTTCTTTAGTGTTGAACAGGGCTGGGTTTGGACAAGTTCTGTCCTACAGAGGGTGTCAAAATGAGGTGTGGAAGATGCTTGGAGTGCTTCTCTATAGATTTGCCTCTCTAAAGATGAAGCAAAAGCACAGGAAGTAACATTCTAATCAGGGTAGATATTCTGGATAATTTAAAAAATACCTCAGAGCTGAAGTTGGGTTGGGTGATGATGATGAGGATGATGATGATTATTGTTATTTCTTTAAATTGATCCATTGTATATATATTTAAAAAAAGGGCATTTTCAAAAGTTCCTAAGCAATTTAGCAAATTAATTGTGCCATTAAGCACTAAATTCAGGGTTTAGGAGGATAATTCTCACTAGAAGTCAAATACTCCTGATACTGGGTGATGTGGTGAGGGTGGAAAGGTGAAATTCTTTGTGGCAAGGCCCAGATCATCGAGGTGGCACTTCAGCAGCAATTGGCGTGAGAAGAATTGGGGCTGGAGAAATCCTTCCAGCTTCTCTGTGTGCAGAAAACCTCTGTGTGTGCCCGTGGCAGGGAGCAGTGGCCTGGATTCTCCAGCAGTTTCCTTGACTGCTCATTTTCCCACCTCAGCTCTGTGACCCCCTTGTGCCCCAGTAACAGGGCTAGGATGGGTACAGAGATGTTCCCCTGCTTGAGTGAGACCCAAAAATGCATTTACAGGGGGAGCCAAGGTGACCAGACTGAAACTGAGGAATGTGACAGGATTTCTGGTTATAGGGAACATGGTTCTGGTTTTACACACTTCCTTAGGCCCTGGGGAATTTCGGTCTCTTGAAACCCTGATTTTGAATACCTTGGTGTTTGCAGAAAGGCAGGTGCACAGGAAACTAAGGGGAGTCATTACTCCCCTCCAAATTTCCAGCTCCTTTGGCACAGGACTAAAATTCTGATTAATTTTAGCCTAATTTTACAATTTTTCTGCTTAATCCTGCCACAGGATGGAAGTGCTCACACTTCCAACCTCCTCCACCATGTGAGACAGAAAGGAGGTGCTGTCCCATTTAAATGTTTGGACACATTTGATTCTTTTTTTTAATATTTTTGAAGGAAAATATCTGATATTTTTCCAAGCACCCATATTGCAACTTGAAAATCTTTCTATTTTTAATCTGATGTCTGGCTGTCAAGGGTGGACTCAATAATGTTTTCATGACAGCCCATATGCTTCCAATATATTTCCTACAGCTAAAACTTTGGAAATTCCCTGTCAACAGGCCCAAATCTGTTGGAGTTTCACTCAACAGCCAGAAGTTTGGAGTTTTCTAATCTGCTTTCCCATAGTTACCTCTGGAAGTTTCTTGGAGCAAATTTAAATGGCAGCTCCATGCTCTCAATATATTGCAGGGAATATTAAAGATCTACGTGCAGTACCTAAGGCTACAAACATAATGTATGCAATTAAACCCTAGATAATAACTTTTAAAACTTGCCTTCAATATCCAATGAGTTTCAAATTAAAATGGAATTTTAGCCAATATAGCCTAATTTAATATATTAAAAAGTTCGGCTGTATTTATTTTTTTTTAACTGTAGCAGATGCACATCTCAGCTCTTATTTTATACTGAAGGTGCTGTGATTCTGTGAGAAAGGGGTTTTTGGGAAGAGCAGGTGTTTGATTACTTCATGGGCTGCTGGAGGAATTAGGGATGACCCAGCAGCTCCAGTTCTTGTGTTGGCAGTTTCCTGTGTGGATGAAGAAGGTTGAACTGTATTTTGAGTTTTCTCTCCCTTGCTACCTGTTTTATCCAAAAAAGAAGGATGGCAGAGTCGTTATTCTCCAGCTCTGATGGCGAACTAGGGTCATGCTACGTGAGAGATTTGAGGAAAAATAGGAATGTTGCCATTGGAAGCACAAATCAAGGAGAAGGAGACTTGGAGAGATGAAGCTCTATTTGGAGATAACTTCCAAGAGACGTGCAAGGGCAGGATTTGTGTTTAAAATAGGTTCATTTCCTCCTGGTTAATTCTGGGCTCTGATTCTCAGGGCTCAGCTGGGTCTCCTGATCCAGGATGTGGCAGCAGGCTCCTCTGATGCCAGGCTTTGACAGGGGGAGCACGTTGTCCCTGAAGGAGAATAATGGGACAGCTAAAATCCACTAATCCATTCCTCACCAAGCAGAGCAGATCCTGCTCCGTGTGTGGCGACCTTGGTTAATCCTGGCACGTGACCCAGATGGCATTTTCTTGGGGAGACAGAGCTCATGGATCAATTCTGCAGACTCCTCACCCTC
Organism: Tichodroma muraria; assembly: GCA_013390105.1. Lineage (NCBI taxonomy): Eukaryota > Metazoa > Chordata > Aves > Passeriformes > Sittidae > Tichodroma > Tichodroma muraria. The sequence goes on along the minus strand of WAAG01050820.1, from coordinate 11,791 downwards.
TTCCATCAGGTTTATGGGCTCTGGAGAAGAGGAGCTGCTGGATTAGGAGCAGCTGGCACAGGCTGGATTTGGAGAAGATGGGAGTGATGATATTGAGGGAGGAAAAGTGCTTTGGGTACTCAGCCAAACAGCAGCATCCAGGCTCTGCTCCCCGAGTGCTGTGAAGGATTCTGGAGAATTAGGTGGCACCAGGTTGGATAAATGCACTCCAGGAAAGTTTTACCTCTTCTTTTAGGTGGGATCTCTACACAACCACCACAAATTTGTCATCTTCAGTCTTCACCCAGCCAATTTAATTTTAAGTTTTGGATGACCAGGTGTAATTTGCTCCTGGTTTCTGCAGCCCCAGCTCCTCACACAAGGCCCACACTCATGCCTGAGGAGAAATTGAGCTTTCCAATCAGGCTTTCCATGAAGCTCTGAGGTAATTCCGTGTGACACAGTTTGGAAATCCCTCCTTAGGCACATTGGAGCAACAACAGAATAATAAACTGGACAGGAAACATAAACAGTGAAAGAGAGTTGTTTGCACAGCGGTTTGGGAGGAAACGGGAGCACTGCTCCTCTCTGTCCTGGGAGAATCTGTGCTTATGTCTTTGAGGGCTCCTGCAAAGCCAGGAATGGGATTTTAAGCTTGAATGGCTAAATGCAAATAGGGGGTAAATGTTCCTCCAGCTGCTTTCCTTCTGCTCCCCTCTCCTGTAAAAACAAGGCATCAAAGCTGAAATGATGCCCCAGGCCCCCAGTTTTTAATGCTGTAGGACAACTGGTGCCTAGAGAAGACAGATCTGTATGGCAGCAATAGTAATGATTTTTAATTTGCATTTCAGAGCTCAGGTTATTGCATGTATAAAACGTCAATTATAACTTCAGAAGGCTGTTTGGATGTGATCCAGCGTGAGCTGCAGGAGAGGGAACAGCCCCTGCCCCCAACCCGTTCGTGCTTCAGGTGCTGCTTTCCCTCAGGAACCAACAGGAGGCAAATTTTGGTGTCCCTGGGATTTTGGGATCAATAATCCAATTTGGGTTGATACCTTGTATGTTTTACAGAAGAAGGAAATGTTGTTACCCAAAGGAGGAGGAGATTTCTGCTTTACAGTTAAATGCAGGATATACCTTTCCAAGGTGGCCTCAGCAGAGATAAAGTAGTTCTTCTCCTCTTTATTCCCCAGTGTCATTTCTTACCACGTGGTCTAGTTTTGATATTATAAATGCCTCTATCTCCCTTTTCCCTTTGCTGGGATTGGATTCTAATTTGAGATAAGTGGATAACAGCGAGACCTTCTTCTTCTTAAAGGCTTAGTGAATCCATACATGGGTATCTCAGCTTCCCAGCACATCCTCCAACATATCTGATGGGCAGCAGAGTGTGCAATCCTATTTTCCAGAAAAACAGGGAAAAACATCTCCCAGTGGTGGTTGTGGCACTGAACGCCAATATTCATTAAAATAATGCTGTTTGTAATTGAAATATTTTTATTAAACGGAGGAACGTCGCAAGGTTTATGGGGCTTTAAAAGCTTAAATGTTTTGTTAAAAGGCTCTTTATTCTGTATCCATTCTGCCCCATGCATCTCAGATTTCACATGTATCACAGATTTTATGCAGCAGTAAAATCAAAACAAAACTTCATTGTGAGTTCCCACATTGTTGCAAACTTCACCCTAAATAAATAACTCATGGGGCAATTAATGCAATTAGGATTTTTCATTAGGCAAAGCAAGACTAAAGCTTGATGCTAAAGAAGGTGAAGAAATTTTTGTTTAGACTAGAACTGCAGAATTGTTAAACACCCAAAACTCAGGAAAAGAAACTAGTAAAATTAAAGAATATTAAAAAAAAGAAGAAGAAGAAGGAGAGGGGCATTAAGATGGTAATTTCATTTTTATGTTTGATTAGCAGGAAGACCTGGAGGGATTTATATTCTGATTGAAACTCAGATTGTGAGCTGACCATCAGAAGTGCTTGGAGTTGTTTTCATCACTATCATCACTAAATTTTGACTTTGAGTTTCCTTCAGAACCTGAGGAAGGATTGAGTTGGGATTTTTCCCCTTTTATACAAAATATGACATTTTATTTGTCATTTAAAAATCATATGAAGCCAAGCTGAGATGATAGAAAAAAATCATGGCCAGATGTACGTTGCACTTAAAATTTAATATTTTGTTTGTATCCACTACATCCATTACAGTCCTGAGTTCGTCTCTTTGAACGGGGAGGGTGTAAAATATCTTATTTTTGTGCTGAAAGTAATTATTGGCTTGAAATTTCAACATAACAATCCAATTCACAGTTCATGTTGTGCAATTAGTACTACAAAGAAGCAGGGTGGAGATGTGCTAAGTAGGATTGAGCCTAAAATACATTATTCATTAAGGAAAAAACATTCCAGACTATTCCATTATGGAACTGT